>VDFB02367072.1:0-14844 GCA_007258455.2 Sequoia sempervirens
ATCTAGTGATTGTCAATATTGCACAAGCAACAAAGTTAGTTATAAAAGAGGTCTATGAATAGGCTGATGGCATTTTACCCTTGAAGACATATGACTAATGCTTAAGTCATTTATGAGCGAAATATAAAAGCTTGACCTTGGGAAAATTAAACACTTTGTAGTTGAAGGTGACCGGGTAACCGAGAAAAAGGGGTTGGTAAGGGACACACATAAATGGCTCAAAGACAACTTAAACAATTGATAACTAGGTAGGGAAAGTCAATGAAAAATTAAAACACCCAAGGTTTGTAAGTGAAGTAGTTGAAAATAATGCTACATAAGAAAAACCTTAAACCTTACCTTTGGGCAACTTGTGACATGCTATTATCAAGCTCAAAAGGATCTATAAATGCTAAATTTTTTAAGGACTCCATCAATGGCTCATCCTCAGGGACACATACCCCTGGTGGGTATGGTGAGAAATAAATCTCTTGGTGAAGCAGACCAAACATAGAGGAACTAAAAAAAAACCAGGAGCTCACCCGGACAAGGCAAGTAGACGCAATAGAAAGAAAACACACCAAACCATATTTACACAATTTACGGGACTATACAATGTACATGGAGATATAACCTATTTTAGGAGAAATAGAGTTTTAGGAACTATCCATGTACTGGTAATTCTAGAAATTCACCTTTCAGTGATTGTAGAAAGTAAGAATCTTCCCCATGAGTGTATACAATCAAATAAGGCCCAAGCCATAGGGGGTCAAACTTTCCATGTTTTCCTTTATCCTTCAGTCTTGTGTTCCACATCAAGACCATATTTCCTACTTCAAACTTCCTATGAACAACCCTTTTGTCATACATGTGCTTGACTTGGAGTGCAACCTCTCATTTCACTTGTGATCCTCTCTTCTCTTCTCATCAAGCTCAATCAACTCGTCCATTTGATTCTGCATCTCATCAGAAATATCAATATCATACCCCTGGACAAATTTATACATTTTCATTAGATTTTTGTGTGGTATTCTGGCTTCAACCCCATACACAAAGTTAAAACGGGATTGTCTAATGACTTTCCTCATTGTGGTTCTATCTGCCTATAATGCCAATTACAGTTTTGGGTCCTAGTCTTTCTTATTCTTCTCAAGCATCCATTTAATGATCTTCATAAGGCTCTTATTACTGGACTCATCTTTTCCATTCCCTTGGGGATGGTAAGGGGATGAATAAGATACATTTATGTCATGTTGGTTGCAAAAATCCATGAATTCCTTAGATATAAAGCACATAGCATTATCAGAAACAATTCTCTCTAGAACACCAAACCTACTCAGAATATTATTCATCAAAAAATCAATGACAACTTTACTGTTTCTTTTCTAGTAGGAATACCCTCAACCCACTTTGTGAAGTAGTTAGTTGCAACCAAAATCTACTGCTAGAATTTACTGACATTTATCCAATAAAGTTAATGCCCCACTATTGAAAGGGGGTTGGTGCTGAGACTGGCCTAAGTGGTAGGTTACCTGAAATCTTTACTTTACTAGTAAACCTCTAACAAGCATCACACTTCTTCACAAGTCTATGTGCATATTTGAACACTATGGGCCACCAAAAACCTACTCTTAATACCTTATTTGTAGTTGTCTTAGCCATGTGGTGACCTCCACACACACCTTTGTGCATTTCAATTAATAGATATTCCGCTTGGTCACCATATTCACATCTAAGAAGCACACCACCAGAGTTCAAATTTCTGGGCTTCTCCACCAGAGTTCACCATCAATAATATCATACCTAATTGCATGCAATTTTATAGTTATTTTCTCATTGTTTGGCATGCCATCAAGGAATTTCATGGTCTGCAAATACTCAACTATCCTTTTGTACCAGCCACATGTCTACATATCACAGATGGGAGCAATGTTTTCTTGTTCAACTTCATTAATTTGATTGGCCTCCAGATTAGTTTTAGCCATAAGTTTGGCTAAACCTTGGCCTCTCACTAGCTTTGTAATTTGAATATCTATGTTTAACTCTTGGACTCTGTTAATCCACCTACATCTCTGACCTATAGTTTCTTGTTGATTGAAAATGTCCTTAACTTCTGCACTTTGAACATAGGCCACCACAGTTGCACCAATCCCGCTATAGTATGAAAAGAGGTAAATGTAAACAATTGGAACGACTTGGAATAATCTAGAGTCTTTAAGAAAGGTGTGGCTTTAATAGCAACCTTAATGGATTGAAAAGCTTTAAGAGGCTCTTTTGACCATGCCACATTTTATCCTTTCTTGAGAATTCTTGAGATAGGTCAACTATCTCTGCAAAATTAGTCACAAACCTCCGTAGAAAATTTTTCTGCCCAAAGAAATATTGAATCCCTTTAACATTCCTTGGTGGTGTAATTTTATCTATAGTTGTTACTCTTTTAGGGTCAATCCAGATACCATCTTTTGAGACAATATGCCCTAGAAACTTACCTTATTTGACTCCAAAGGAACATTTCTTCAGATTCAACAAAATTCCATAATCCAATGCTCTAATGAAAATATTCTCAAGATGTCAACAATGATCCTCCTCCTTCTTAATATGAATGGTGAGGTAATCTTAGTAGATAGAGAGAAACAAATCTAAAAAATCAGCAAAAGCCACATCCATGGCCCTTTGAAAAGTGGCACCAACATTTATTAGGCTGAAAGGAATCCTCACATAGACATAGGTCCCCCATGGTGTGGTAAATGTTGTCTTATATTGTTCTGATTCCCTCACGATAACCTGGTTATAACCTAAAAATCCATCCATCATAGAAAGCAACTCACAACTTGTTACCTTTTGTAACATTGATTCCATGTTAGGTAAGGGGTGATTATCCTTCAATGATGCAACATTGAGGTTCCTAAAATCCACACATAGTCTTAAGTTGCCATTTTTCTTCCCTACTGGAACCAAACTGGACATCCATGAGGAATGCCTTATAGGTTTAATAATTCCTACATCACTGAGCTTAGCAAGCTCTTCTTGCATTTTAGGTCTCAAAGTTGGATTAATAGGTCTTTGTTTTTTTCCTGGAAGGATTTGTGTCACGCTTCAATGGGATCTCATTTTGGAACAAATCTTCCCTGTAGGCCTTTAAGTCATCATATGACCATGCAAATGCATGTCTATATTTCCTTAATAAGGAAATTAACATAGTCCTCACATGTGGCTTCATTTTTTTACCAATATAGACCTTCTTAGGAGAATTTTTTGTTCCCAGATTTATCTCCTCTAGGTCTTCTTTATGTGTAGATGCTTTCTTAACATTTGATCTATCTAGGCAATCAAAGACCCTTTCGATTGCAACTAATCTCTTGGGAATTCTATTTGTTTTCAATTGAATTACCTCATTCACAAACAATGTCTCCTTACCATCAACTTCCACCACATATGAACTGAAGTCAATCTCTTGACTTTCATACTGGTCAATGCAATGCAGGAACATCATAATGTCATTATCATCCTCAAACACTTTCCAATTGAATTTTTCTTCAGGTACTATAAGCCTTGTTTGTACCTCAGTCCTTGAGACACCATCAAAAGTCACATCATCTAGCATAACTGCAATGTTAGCCAATAAATCTGATCTAACATTCTATCCTCTATCTATCCATTCTATTATGAAAGCATCAAAGGCCTCAATAGTGTCCCAAACTTAATTCCTATATTGTCTCAACCTTTTTTCTTTAGTGACAAACCTAGACCTAACCTAGGAAACTACTAGCTTAGAATCCCCAAATACTCTTAATGATTTTATCCCATGTTTGGAAGCTAACTTCAAACCAAGTAATAAGGCCTCATATTTAGCAACATTATTCGTACATGCAAACTACAACAAAAAGGAGTACTTGAAATCCTTACCTTGGGGAGAGATAAGAATGACCCCAACACTCAAGCCTTCCTTTGAACATGCTCCATCAAAATATAGCATCCATAGATCATCTTCCTGTGGTGCTTGCAATATTTCTCTAACAATTGGTGTAGGCTTAGCTTCTTCTTCTTCTTCTTCTTGCTTCAACTCTTCCACATGAAAGGTTTCAATACCAATTTCCACAAAGTTAATTATTGGGGGCTCCTCTCCCTCTTCAATATGCTCAATCATATGTTGAAATATTGATTCTCTAGCAGTTTTGACATCCTTCTAATCAATTGAAAATGTAGCGAAGCGTAGATCATATTGCATACTTCCTCCCATAGAAGCACACCATTTTATTGATAGTAGCATTCCATAGATTGGTGGAATATCTACACTGTGACACTTATGACTAGCTCCTTTTAAGGAAATGCAGCCAGCTTATATGGGACCTTATGAATTACCTCGATAACAGGGACCTCTCTAGAATCCATGGCATACCACTTTCCATAGGTGATGTCCACCTTCAAGCCCATTTCCTCCATTATCTTAACTATCATAACATTATTCGAAGCACCATAATCTATCATACAATTCCTAAGCAGTTTCCCATCAATGATCAAGTTCAAAAAGAAAGGATTGGCCAAACTAGTATTTGTAGTAACGGTGGTTCCTAAATAAATCTCAGGGTTCTCATTAATTATTTCTCCTACCTTAGTGTCCTTTTCTTGAATCTTACTTGTTTCAGGTGCACCAAGATCTAATTTTTGTTTGTTACCCTCATCAATGCTATTAATGAGAGCTACCATTTTATTTTTATGGTCATCAATCCTCATCATCTCAAGGAATGGGACTGTAACCTAGACTTGAGATAAGACTTGAAACATATCAATGGGAGAATAACTTGGTAACTCATGAAGTACTATTTCTTAAGGGACTACCTTATCAACTTGCTTACTAATCTTTTAAACGGTAGGCTACAAATCTCTGGCCTTTGGATCCTGATGTGTAGCTTCAGCAGTGACCTTTGATTTGCTACCTTTCTTGGCCCAAATTCTCATTTCTTTAGCTTCATTGGGATTGGTCTCTTCCTTCTTATTTTTTGTCTTAACTCCTTTACTGTCTACAATTTTCTCTTTAATGAATATGCCTCCCAAATGCCTTGGGTTATCGCTTACCACCCTATTCCTTAGATGGAGATAACTTCTAGGTTGAGCTCTAGCAACTAATGCAATTGTATATTTCTCTATTTACTCATTCAAAGGTCTTTTCAGAGAAACATTACACGACTCAAGATTATAAGAAGTATATTCATCTTCTCTTTCCTCATCAGAAAGAACTTGGTGATGGTGCATAACTGCTTCATGTCTTTACACATCCACATCATTTGTGTTAGCATAATCACTATAGGAGTAATCACTACATTCCAAATATGACCTAGTCATGAATAAATTTGTAGTTTCATTTAGATTATGGGGAGAATCAGACTCCCTTTGATCATCTTGAGTTTCTTCCAAGGACCTCGCAACTACACATTGTTATGACAAATGGGGCATCTCACACACTCCACACCATGGTAAGTTTTCAACAAAATTTGTTGTATTCTTATGCAAAAGGTCGGGTGTAGCCTAAAAGTTATTCTGATTATTCTGAACTAGCTTCCCATTATGCCAATTGGTATGGTAAGGATAATCTTGAAGTCTTGGGGGTCTCTCATTTCTTTGAAACTGAGGTTTGTCATTCTTTTCCTATTTCTACAGTAAATTCAAGACTTGATCCATCTTTTCATCTAGGGCTGTAACTTTAATTGCTTTCTCATTTTGGGCTTTTGAGCTCTTAGAAGGCCTAGGATCATCTCTTCTACCAACTTTACCAGATTCCCTTCTATTATTTTCAATGTTCACCACCAACTTGTAGGCTTCCCTCAGGGACTGTGGATTCTTGTCTCTAAGTAGATAACACATCTTAGAGGCATATGCATTACAATACACAAGAAAACATGCTCTTTCATTGGGCCTCAGACATCTAGGGACCTTATACATTTCCTTCTAGAACCTCACATTGAGCTTAGTAGCCATTTCACTATGCCCTTTTGTGATATTATTAAAGTCATTCAACCTAAACCGTGGATCAATTTGGTCTTTGTATTGCTCTTTGAAGATTTGAAAAAATGAATCCTTGGAATCAATGCTTGCATCTGGAAAGATCCTATACCAATCCATTTTATCCTCTGTTAGAGATTGCATAAATCATTTCATAGCCACATCCTCATCCCATAATTCAAAGTCTTCTACAAAACTCTAAAAATATTTTAAATGGTCTTCCCCATTAAGAGCGTTGTTGCTAGTAAACTTGGGCACATGATTCCTGGCATTATCTAGCACTAGATTTTGGTATCTTGGGATATTTTCAAAATATAGCTGCTTATACCTATCAGTGTGCAACAATCTCCTTCCAATAGGTCCTTCGTCCTCATCTTGGTTATCATTATCTCTCCTTCTATCACCATTGTTTGCAAAACTTTTGTGTTGGGAGTCATGTTGATCATTGAAATGAACTGTTCTAGTTTTATCTTTAGGTTGTGAGGAAAAAATAGAGATATTTATAGTAGATAAAGTTTTTTCATTAGTATGAGGATTTGAAGTGGATGTGTAGCCTTGAGGACTCTAGGTCTCAGGGACAAGATCCTTCAATGTAGATTCCAAGAAGCTAAGCTTCTTTTTCATCTCTTTGTTTATGGAAAGTAATTCCATCTCCTTCATCTTCCTATCCAATTCTTGATTTTATTTCATTAGTTTATCTAATAATGGGATGGAATCATCTTGCAATGTATCTTTCTTGGAAGCACCTCCCTCATTGATTTTTACCCCTTCATTTGCTTTTCTCTCTCCAGTAGGTTGTTTCCCTTTATCAACATCATGAGATTCATGCTTTGTATTTTTGGGAGGGGGAGTAGATGGGAGAGGAGTATTTTTAGCAGTATTAGTTTGTGGGCTTGCAACTATTTTATTAGTTGAGGGATCAACAGAGATTTTTCCTACAATCTCTCACACAACTGGGCCAGACTCTTGGTTAGCTTGAGCTGCCAATTTTTCTAAGGCCTCCATCTCCTCAACCTTCCTTCTCAACATATCCCTCTGCATCATAACATCCCTAATTCTCTTCTCATTCTCTACATCCCTCTTCTTTCTATTTCCATTGCACTTAGAAGATCTTTGATTGAGAAAATGCATATCATTCAATAGCTCTTCTTAATTTGGAAAAGTAGATTCTCTATTAGATACTACTGTAGTCTCAACTTGGTGAGGGGCAACATCTTTGGTTAGAAAATCAGGAGGAACATCCATGGTATATGTATGGGAATTTGGGGTGATATATCCTTTAGCTCTAGCATGCCTAGCACTAGCATTATCTTTTTGTATTATATCCCTTTCTATTCTATCCTTTTCTAT
Source organism: Sequoia sempervirens (assembly GCA_007258455.2). Taxonomy (NCBI): domain Eukaryota; kingdom Viridiplantae; phylum Streptophyta; class Pinopsida; order Cupressales; family Cupressaceae; genus Sequoia; species Sequoia sempervirens. Next base: position 7,330 of record VDFB02367072.1, read on the forward strand.
CTTCTTCATGGCTTGCATGCTTGGATCTAAGGAGTAATCATTTACAATAGACTTCATAAAAAATTCTTCCCTCTCATTAGAAGTATTATAAATTAAGTCTAATAGATTCCTTTCACATTCTAAACTAGAATTAGAACACATTTCATGTTCAGGGGTGGGATGAGGGGTAGAATTACCTTTTCCTGTATCTTTTTCTTTTATCCATTTCCCGCACAAGTTCATGCTCTTAGATAATTCACCTTCCAACTTCTATTTAGGATGCTTCTTCATGTGACCTCACGTTCCTATCATTTGTGCTTGAGTCTTCTTGACATTCGTCGCCTTCTTTGATTTCTTTATAATTTTCTTCTTTACTTCTTTAATATCCTTAAACACCAGCCCGCACTAGTGTTAGTCACCACCCATATTCCTTGGGATAGATTAGTAGCAATTTTGATATGCTTTGTGCAAATTTTGACAGATTTTTAGAAACTGATACCAACTTTGACACATACGACATGCATTTGCATGAATTATGAATGCAACCTTGGAAGAAAAATGGGCAGGAACTAATCAAAAACTTAGATGAAATATTCGACATAAATTTAAGCTAAATTGAGGAGACACTTTTATTTGACCAACTCTATAAGTAAATATCACCATATAACATAGTGATCTACGATAATGCGTTATGGAGAACTAATAATTGTAAATCTTACATCCCCAACAGAGTCGCCATTATGTTGGTTGTTTTCACGAACCAATTAAATCTCGTCAAATACCTATGAGTTTGATAGAGTCAATTCTTGAATACGTACAAGATAATTGGCCAATGAACGAGATAGCGCACCAATTGCTTTATCTCTTGCACTTCAAGCTCTACAAAACCTAGGAGGGTGATCCCACAATGTACATTATATAATTCTTTCAAACAACTCATGTATACATTGCATACTCAAGAAGATATATTCTCACCCATGACTAATAAGATGAAATTATTCAAGAAGTTGGCATTTCCTTGAATGAATTATGCATCCTAAGCTGAGAATATTAGACAACAAAAACTACAACAAATTAAAGATAGATAAATGATTATTTAAAAGATTGTTCTCAAGTTGAGTAACTAGAACCATAAGAAAGACTTAAAGAAGTTAAGATCAATTCCATTATCTACGGGATAGGAGTCAAGGAAAATTGAAATATAAGGTATATTTAATTATGAACACCCATGATCTAAGCAATATTACCTTGCAATTCAAAAATCTGTAACCAAATTCTAAAGATTACCTATTACACCCAATCATCTTGCACATGAACATATGATCTGATTCAAGCATTTTAACTCATTCTATGAATGAAAGCTAAAACCAAAACATATATCAAAGTAGGAAAATGATGATAATTAATGAAATTGATCTTTTAATCAAAATTTTCATTAATAATTCACATACAGATCAAAATGGGGAGACTATAGACTTGAAAAAAAATCATTATTATTTAAATATGTTCGAGAACCATACATTTAACTAAATTTGCAATCTAGACTCAAAGAATTAGACTAGAAATTAACATATTCGCTCTATGTTCTCAATTTTTTACAATTCAATTCTATAAATCAACAAAATACCCACACAAATGGCCCTAAATTCCATTTTATAGAATAGGGGAGAAAAAAAAGCCTCAGGCCAGATGTACACATGTCACATTCTGATTGGAATGGTACAAAACATATTCCCTAATTTAGTTATATTTGCATTCTTCAAATTGGAGGGAATACACATGAGACAAAGATTATTTACATTTGTTGTAAGAAGCAAAACCACCTTCCCAAAAGGCATATGTCAAAAAAGAATAATCTTCTATGTTGTAGCACGTCCATTTCTTCAAGCAAGATGAAAAAATGATGCAAAGAAAAAATTGAATTAGCATCTCGGTTAGCATTCCACATCATCAACAACTGATATTTACCTGTGAAACATACATTTTATACATTGCAACTTCTAAGGCTAGACCTATATAGTACTTGACCAATTATATGTTTCACATCCATGTTTACAGACCCAGTCGACCAACCAATACCCTTCCCCATTCTTCATATTCTTCATTAGATGACCAATTGAAATCAATGATTTCATCCAACCTCTTCTTATATGGGGAATACTTTGTCATCACAAAATTGGATTCCTTGTCAAAATCTTCCAAAAAATTGATAATAAATGTCAAATTTCCCAAAGTGTCATTAAAGGTATTGATGTTAACCTCTTTGCAAATTTGATTCACTTGGGAAGCAATAACATCATCCATCTCCCTTTTCCACATTTGCAATGGCTTTAGTTCACTATTGGTGAGCTGAATATCTAGCAACAATGACCAACTGTAGATCAATTAACAAGATTAGTTTGTTGGCTTGCAACAATTTTATCAGTTGAGGGATCTACAGAGATTTTTCCTACAGTCTCTCACACAAATGAGTCATTCTCTTGGTCAACTTGGGCTACCAATTTGTCTAAGGCCTCCATCCCCTCAACCTTCCTTCTTAACATATCCCTCTACATCATAACATCCCTAATTATCTTCTCCTTCTTTGTGTCCCTCTTCTTTCTATTTTCATTGCATTTAGAAGCTCTTTGATTGAGCAAATGCATATCATTCAACACCTCTTCTTCATCTAGCAAAGTAGATTCTCTATTAGATACTACTACAGTCTCAACTTGGTGGGGAGTAGCATCATGAGAATATTCCTCTTCGGTTAACAAATCAGGAGCAACATGGGTATATGTATGGGAATTTGGGGTGATATATCCTTTAGCTCTAGCACATCTAGCACTATCATTATCTTTTTGTATTCTATCCCTTTCTATTCTATCCTTTTCTCTCCTCTTCATGGCTTGCATGTCTAGATCTGAGGATTACTCATTTATAACAGGCTTCACAAAAACCTCTCCCCTCTCATTAGAAGTATTATCACTGAAGACCAATAGATTCCTTTCATATTTTGAACTAGAATTAGAATGCATTTCATGTTCAGGGGTGGTATGAGGGGTAGACTTACCTTTTCCTGTGTCTTTCACTTTTATCCATTTCCCGTGTAATTTCATGTTCTTAGATAATTCACCTTCTAGCTTCTATTTCAGTTGCTTCTTCATGTGACCTTATGTTCCTCTTATTTTTACTTGAGTCTTCTTCATGTTCTTCACCTTCTTTGATTTCTTTATAACTTTCTTCTTTACTTCTTTAATATCCTTAAACACTAGCTCACACTAGTGCAGAGATGTTAGAGTGGCCACCCAAATTCCTTGGGACAAATTAGCAGCTCAATTTTGTTATAATCTATGCAAATTTCAATAGATCTTTAGAGCCTGAGATAAAATTTGACATATACGATGTGCATTTGCATGAATTTTGAACACAAGCTTTGGAGACCAATGGACATGAAACTTATCAAGAATGTAGGTGAAATATTTGACAAATATGTGAGCTAAATTTAGTAGATGCTTTTATTTGATCGACTCTATAAGTAAATATCACCATATAACATAGTGATCTATGATAAGGCATTCTGGAGAACTATTAATTGTAAAACACATCCCCAACGAGTCACCATTATGTTGGTTGTTTTCAACAAAACCAATTAAATCTTGTCGGATACCTATGAGTTTGCTAAAAGTCAATTCTTGAATACCGAAGATAATTGGCCAATGAACAAGATAGAGCACCAATTGCTTTCTCTCTTGCACTTCAAGCTCTACAAAACCTAGGAGGTGATCCTACAATGTACATTATATAAATCTTTCACACAACTCACCTATGCATTGCATACTGATATATTCACCCATGACTAATAAGATAGAAATTATTTAAAGTTGTTTCCTTGAATGAGAATTGTAAATGTCTAAGAGAATATTAGACAACAATAAAATACAACAAATTAAAGATAGATAAATGATTATTTAAAAGGTGTTTCTCCAAATTAATTAACTAGGAACCATAAGAAAGACTTAAATAAGTTAAGATCAATTCCATTATCTACGGGCTAGGAGTCAAGGAAAATTGAAATATAAGGGTATATTTAATTATGACACCCATGATCTAAAAGCGATATTACCTTGCAATTCACAAATACGTAACCAAATTCTAGGAACTACCTATTAAGACCCAGTCATCCTATGAGATGAACATGATGCGATTCAAGCATTTTAACTCATTCTATGAGGCAGCTAAAACCAAAACATATATCAAAGTAGGAAAATGATGATAATTAATGAAATTGATCTTTTAATCAAAATTTTCATTAATAATTCACATACAGATCAAAATGGGGAGACTATAGACTTGAAAAAAAATCATTATTATTTAAATATGTTCGAGAACCATACATTTAACTAAATTTGCAATCTAGACTCAAAGAATTAGACTAGAAATTAACATATTCGCTCTATGTTCTCAATTTTTTACAATTCAATTCTATAAATCAACAAAATACCCACACAAATGGCCCTAAATTCCATTTTATAGAATAGGGGAGAAAAAAAAGCCTCAGGCCAGATGTACACATGTCACATTCTGATTGGAATGGTACAAAACATATTCCCTAATTTAGTTATATTTGCATGCTTCAAATTGGAGGGAGTACATATCAGACAAAGATTATTTACATTTGTTGTAAGAAGAAAATTTCCTTCCAAAAGGCACATGTCAAAAAGGATAATCTTCTTTGTTGTAATGCATCCATTTCATCAAGAAAGATGAAAAAAATATGCAAAGCAAAAAGTGAATCAACATCTCGTTCAGCATTCCACATCATCAACAATTGATATTTACCTATGAAACATACATTTTATACATTGTAACTTTTGAGGCCAGACTTGTACTATACTTGACCAATTATATGTTTCACATCCATGTTTATAGACCCAATCAAACAACAAATACCCTTCCCCATTCTTCATATTCTTCATTAGATGGCCAGTTGAAATTGATGATTTCATCCAACTTCTTCCTGTATTGGGAATACTTTATCATCATAGAATTGGATTCCTTGTCAAAATCTTCCAGAAAGTTGATAATAAATGTCAACTTTCTTAAAGTGTCATTAAAGGTATTGATGTTAACCTCTTTGCAAATTTGATTCACTTTGGAAGCAATAACATCATCCATCTCCATTTTGCACATTTTCAATGGCTTTAGTTCACTATTGGTGAGCTAAATATCTGGAAACAATGACAAATCTACCAGATCATAATAAGCCTTTAATTCTCTTATCTTCTGCTCCAGTGGGGCTATGTATCCCTAAGAATTTTTCTCACTTAGTTCATACACAAATGTATATGTTGGAAGCATGTTAGGGTATTTATCCTCCTATTGGTTTGCTCCAACTGCTATCAACTTCAATCTCTCAGCCCTTGGAATCCACTTTTTAAAGATTGGCATAGCCAACTCCTTATCTCTTTGAGATAATCCTATTGCTCACATCATCAAGGTGTAATTGTCATGCATAGTATTTAGTTTGTCCTAGATCTTCTCATTCAGATGCCTCAAGACAATATGAATAATCTTTGAGATATTTTCATACATTGTGTCTTGTGCCTTTCCCAACAACTTCTTATATGTTTCAACTTGCAAAAGAAGTTGCTTTCTTGTAGGTTCATCAAATGAACTAGGACCTAATTTTCTTGATTCCTCCATTGAAAGTGGCTCTTGTCCCAAATTATATGGCACCATTGTGAAGGCTTGATCTTGAGGTGAAGTCTGGGAAGATATAATTGGAGAAGATGGAGGTGGATGACTGGAGCTGGCTTGGCCTTGATCTCTTTCCATTTCTCCCCTCTGCTTATAAAATTCTAGCTCTGTTTCTAGTACAACTACCTTTTGTTGACTATTTTCATACTCATTGAGTAGCTCATAGTACTTGTTCTTGAAGTAATCCCTTTGAAGGGAAAGATTTTTCATAGTTTCTTTAGTAAATCTAGCAGCATTAACAACTATGTCTATTGCCTCCAAAGCTGGGGTATTAATAACTCTCCTCACAAGTAATTGCCCACTAACATCTAATGACTCAACAAGTACTGGTTTCTTGGATCCCATGGATAATGACCAGACTGCTAGTGCATTCCAATATTCATTAAATGAAGAACCCCAAAGTATCATATCCAACTCCTCTTGTGTTTGCACTAGAGTCCTTTCAACCCTTCTTATAGCATCTAGGACTATAGCATCAATGATATCCCATTCTAGTAGCAATAACACACCACAATTCTTTACGAGCTCTCTACCATCCTGGGCAGTAATCTTTTCAAATTCATTCTTCATAATACTCATGCAGCTTTATATTTCCACCATAAATCCCTAAACGTAGATGTTTCAACAAAGGATTCATCTTTCATAAACTCCTTACAAGCTTCAATCCTCAGGTCATGTGCACTGTTTAGACCACTGATGTCAAGTTTTCCCAACATGAGAGTGCTTTGTCCTGAACTTGAGGTAATTTCCCCTATAGGAGGAGGCATTCCCTATTGCATATCCTTAGGAGTGATAAATATATCATCTTCATATGTATAAGAATATTCAACCACTCTCTGGTTGCCTCAATCCTTTATTTCTTAAGAGGTGGCTACTCCAATGGAGTAAGATTTCTTGTAGGTGAATCAAGATCAATTATAGGTAGAGGGACCTGTCTTGGAGGTGATGGCCATGTACTCTCAAGAGAAGCTACCTTTGATCCCTCAGAAGTGATAGGGGTAAGAAAAGTTTGTTCTTGATCCATTGCTTTCTTCCTCCTAGAGTAGATTCATAGTTGCTTGGGTGGTTGGTAAGTAGGCCTTTCCTCCAATGTTTTAGTGGTCTTTTCTTCAACCACTCTTTCTTTTCCTTTTTCTATAACCTCCCGCTGCTCCCTCAATATACCAACTATATTTTCAAAATTATTCATAACATACATGCCCCAACCAAACTCATCAGGTATATTTGGAAAAGGATTATAATTAGGATCCTTCTTCCAATTTTCTTCTAACATCATCCTATAAGAAAGGTGATTAGCTTTCCTTTCATCCTGCTCTTGAGAGCTAAAAATGTTCCTGATGACATCTTTAGGATAATCAAAGATATGCACAAAATTACCCAACCTATTATCTGCTTTTAATTTGGTCATAAAGCCCTCGGGATCATGATTCCTTGGGTGCAGAGTATCCAATTTGTAAGGTGCCAAAAGATGTACTAATTGCTTCCATGCCCCTTTCACCAGAACATAATTAGAAAACATTGTCTACTCTAGAAAGAATGAACCTTTCCTTGCTGTATCAGGCAAGTACACTATTTGTGAAGCTCCCAACTGTATCATGATTTCAAGAAACCCTATCCTTAATAGCACATATCTTGGAAAAACATATGGATCTAGACCATTTCCATATAATCTAAAAATTGTTTTATCAGGGTATAAAATCAAGTCTCCCCAATTGTGACTCAAATTCAAGTCTGGCCTCAACTCCATAGGTCTCAAGAATTCATGAATTTATTTAGGAATCCTTGGTGGTTCATAGA
>VDFB02367073.1:0-15461 GCA_007258455.2 Sequoia sempervirens
CTTAGCAGACCTGTAACTCACTATCTTCTTGCTTTCTGAGGTTGAACTTGATTTAATAGTGTTCGGTTGTGCTGAGTGTTTGGTGATCATTGGAAGTGACATTGGTGTGTTATTGAGAGCATTATTGAAGGCTTCACCTCATTGTTTAGACTTGTAACAGTCATTAACAGTGCTGCTACCTGTCAGAACAATGTTGCAGAGCTGTTCACCACTGTCTGGGAAGTTTGGAGGGTGTTTGGGGTTGAAGTTTTGGTGTGTTCTCATCTCTGTCACTTGAGAGTGTATTGATATCCACTTGGGAGGCTTGTTGGGAAATCTTCTTGGTTGTTCTCCCTGTAACAGCGAGTCAAAGGTTCATTATCAGACCTGCTATAGACAATTTCTTTACTGTTCCCAAGGTATTTGTGTTGGTTTCATGTTGGTACTCCATGTGAATGCTTAATTCATGTATTGGCACCACTATGTGGGTGGTCATCTTGTAAAAAATTGAATAGCAGTAATGTGTGTATTGATAATTTATATCAGACTTTAATACCACCAGTGTGCTTCAATTTGCAAGTTAGTTATTGTTCTATTGCCAAAAGACCCAAAGGAAATAGAGTGGGAATTGGCTATTACAAGCATTTCCAACAAAACCATTTAGGGGATACACCTTTTTCATATATAGAGGGTGGTATTATTTCATAATTTTTTCATTTTATTGTGTTGATATTTATATTGAAAAGATTTTGTACCATGTTTTCTTCTTAACAACAATGCTCTCTCTATATATGTTCTACAAGAAATTAAATCGGGTTGATGGGAAAAAAATTAATATAGAAAAAAAAAGATCTAAAACGTTAAAAAAAAAATTAAAAAGAATAAAACTTGTTAATAGAAGGATATCCTTTAGCATTACTTATTTTGGTTAGGAGACAAGATTAGTATTAAAATTCTCTCAAAGAATTATATAGAAAAAATGATCATTTCCTAAATTGCTTTGATGAATGGATTTTAGAGTAATAGAAAAAGCACACCAGATGTATTGCACAAATGGCCTTACACTCATGTTGATTGAACATAAATAGGTTTCCCATTAAATTCTATATGTCTTCTAGTATAACCTGTAAAAATGTTTAGTATATAGTCTAACCTATTCTGATACCATATTAGAAATTAGGATCTTAGGATACTAATCATTAGAAAATAAATAAAATGAGAATTATACAAACATGGATTTTACACATTACACTAATTATACATGGGGAAAACCCTTTCAAGTAAAAAACCCCATAAAGCATCATTTTATTAAAACACTTACTAAAAATAATCTAAAATAGACTGAACCTGGGGAACCTCCTCCACATACTTCCACATGGCCAATAATACCTCTTGTGCATAGTAATACAATTCAATACAAATCTCCAAATTCTCACCCTCTCAAGTAAGAGAGAACCTCCTTAAATATAGGAGAAAGGGTGACAAAATACCTTAAGGGGTATTAGTCACATCTATTCAACAAACACAATTCATAAATAATTAATAAAGTAATAGTTATTAGACTATAATTATTTTAAATGGAATATGTTTAATAAAGCATATAATATATAAGGTTTTATAACTTTATATTAAAACAATATATAAATGTTATAAGGCTATGAACCCTAATAACATTATCTTCTAACATATAGCAGTTGAAACTTTGAACAATGAAAGCATAAAAAAAATTACATAAATAATTACACATTCAAATTAACCTTTCATTCCCTCAAAAAACTTACAACGAAACCTCTACAAAACTGTTCACTAGACAACTGCATGATAATTTATCACCGTATTTGTTTGTTTTATCTTGTGCCTATCTTTATAGTTTATACTATTTAGCAAAAATCTGAACTTCAAAAGTTCCTTATCTCTCACAAGAGATGAGTTGGAAGATAAGTTTAAATCATTAATGTATATCTACACTTTATTAGACATAATTAGCTAAATAAAAGAGTTTCACTTTTTTAATAAAAGTGAAATGCAAAATAGAGTAATTCAAACCACTTCCATCACATTCACATCGAACCTATGTGGAAGTTCCTATTTGAGCTAAAAACTCAACAAATATTAGGGCGGGATTTCTTGGAGGATGTCAAGTGCCATCAAGTAAATTATAAAATCTGGAAGAATTATGCTAATATTCCTCATTTGCTGCCAGCCCCTGTTCAACATCCTCATGTGCCACCAAACAGGATTAGATTAGGGTCTGATCGTCTGTGTCTATGGTATTTCCAGCACCCTAACACACAGGGATGTCAGATTGCAGTCACCAGCTTGCAAGAAAAGATTACAGGGAACTTTGAAGGTTAATTCAGAGCAGATCACAGTTTTGTGCACTCCTAGAACTGATCACATGGATTGCCAAGCAAGGAATTTAATGAATATTCAAGGCTGATCACAGACCTGCCTGCATTGAAATTGAAGATAAGGAAATATATCAGGTGTCACCTTGACTGCAGTCAGATCTGACTTCTACCATCAGCCACTCATCATTTCAGGGGTTAATCAATTCATCACAGCACCCTCCACAAATGACCAACATCTAATCTGCCACTTAATACCCAATGAATTGATATTTAACACGTGTAATTCTGAGATTTTAATGTTTCAGCACCTAGGGTTTGTAAACCAACCCTCTATTTTGATGTAATTCATATCTGAGATTATATTGTGATTGCGACCTAGGGTTTATACCAGACAAACCAGACTCAAATTCATCACATGAAATGGTGTTTCAGTATTTGAGGATTTGATCAAGCATATCCAGCCATTCATTTTCAATTTTTATTTACTATTCCAGTTCATTTTGGTTGTCAAAATTCAGGAAATACCAAAAAAATCATTAAAAAACTTAAGATAACAAAAAGGTACATCACAAGCAAGCACAAAAGATTGGCAATGCATGGGTTGAATGACCTTGTATTCATCTGCTACAAATGTCAGCTCTGCCACAAGCAAATTATAAGAGTTGATACAAACTTATTCTCATAGTTACACCACCGTCGGGGACGGGGGGTCGACGGAACGGGGAGACAGAGGGGCCTCAATTTGGGGACGGTGGGGGGGGTGTATATACTATATACTATACATATGGTACTTAAAATGCTAGTTATGAAAAGATGTATAAGAATATTAAGAAGTAAAATAGCAAAAATGAAATACTAAATAGTAAATACTTGAACATTGAACATTGAAGTTTTCAATATCGAATTACTAATTAGAAATTAGAATACTCAAAACTGCATAAAATTTTAAATTGTCGAATCGACAAATGGAAGATTTCTATTATATGATATCAAAAACATCTAATCATAAAGATGATTATAATGAGTAGTATGATATCAAAACAAGTACAAAATCAAAATGTAGTGAAGGAGGCCTCAAGAAATAATAAAAAAATGTGTTATTTTCTTTTGAAACATGTGCTTGAAGTTGCCGCCGCGAGGGACGCCTGGGCATCCCCTGAACACTCGAGGGATGCACAGGCATCCCCCTCAGCGTCCCGACAACGCCGGGACGTCCCTAGCGGTGAGTGGCAAAATTGGTGGCGCCGCTAGGGACTTGGGAACGCTGTCCCCACATCTTGAGGACGTCCCTGTTCCGAGAACGCTCGAGATTTTGGGGGGGCAACGTCCCCGGGGTACACTGCTTATTCTATATCAAGCTAGAGGAGTTTAATTCACAATCAAAGTGGATCGCTGAAGCTGACAAGCTCATGCATTTTGAGAAAGGCCGTGCATATGTGGATCAGTGTAACCATGAGGTGATCACAATGGTGCTAAGGTAGGAGGAGAAGCCAGACATATAACAAATGAAGTTACTAAACCTAATGCCTGTAAAATGCCTGCAATCGCACCCATTATGTGCTCAAGCAGTCACATCCATTATGTGCTCAAACAGCCACAGGTACCTTGATATAATGACTTCAATCAGAAAGAGTGAAACCATATATGTTAAGTTTTTGTTTTTGTTTTGTTTTGATGCAGATTAGAAATCCATATATACAACAAGAACAACTTGATTAATATTAAAAAACAAATATTCTTTCATCTCAACTTTCATTAGACAAAATCACAATATATACTTAATTATCGATACAAAATTGTGTATAATATAAATAATCAAATAGTTTCATGTGTAATTTGCGTTGATAGGATATGGGAAAAATACTAAAAAAAAGATTCTAAAAGTACGTATATTTTGTGTTTTCTTAAAATTACTAAGTCCAAGTCGAGAATTGCTTGCCAAATTTTCATTGAGTCTACGCCTCATTATGCTTTGACTAAATTTTGTAATTATATAATGTAGATGGCACTATATTTTTAACTTAATATTCCAAGTATATCATGTAGATGGTATCATGCTTGACTTGTCAATGATTGATGACCGAGTTAAAATCATTATTTATATTGTTTGTCATTGTTCTATCAATCAAGGGCTCCTGCAAATACTCAAAAAAGCCCAGTAACATTTGGATTCTCTTGGATGAACCTGGGTAAACATCCTAAATACTCATAGAAATGCAAAATTAAGCAAAAAACGGGGGAGCATCCCCATAATGGCGCCAAGATGGGCCAAAACATCCTAGGAACAACTAGCCCACCCTACCTAGTAGTTGAGGATGGTAGAGGAATATCTCTTCCCCATTCCCAAAACATCATGGATGTCTAGAACAGGGGCCTTGGGGAAAGCAATTATCTCCCAAGTACATTGTGTGTTAGATTGTCATTACTATGACATTACATTGCCTTAGAACATGAATAATAGGAGACTTCCTATTGACAAGACAAGACATTAAAAACCATTCCCTGCAGCAGAGATCAAATAGAGAGTTGCCAAGAATTTAAAAGGCAAACAAGAACACAAAAGGCACCTGAGTTATTCAGATACTCAGGGAACTTCACTAATGTGTGAAGAAGTGCATTAGTAATTTAGTGATGGTTTTGACCAGAGCCTAAGATGTCATACTGTCTTGACCATGGCTGAACTTGCCTTCGATGAAAACAGGCATGGAGGACGATTTCACCCACAGAAAAACAATTGCAGATCAGACAAATCACAGAGTTCACAGACAAAAGAGGAGTTGAAGCATTTGGAATTCTGTCTTTTCAAGTTCTGATGCAATTGGGCTTCTCTCCAACGATCTCTTGGTACTCTTGGGTTACATTACCCATTGTATGTAATTGAGAAGGGATTCCTTTTATGCTGTAATTGATTGTGATTGAAATTGGTTGCAACAATCAAGTAATCTTCTATACATTGGAGTGTAATTGAAAAAGGTTATAGAGAGCTATCAATGTCCGTAAGCATGTTTGGACATTCATTTGAATGTGTAGTGAGTCGAAAAACCTCTGTAATCAGCTAAGAGCCTAAGAGTTAATAGCTTGCAGAGATGATCTCTCACTCTTCCAAGGTTTCTACCCACAATGGGTTCTTCCAAGTCAAAGGCTGTGTTTTGCTCCATTTTCATGCTTGTTTATGCTCTTGAACTGTTGTTATAATCTTCCTCGTGAATGTTTGCATCTATAACTGGCCTGTTCTATGCATATTTGCATGATAAGCAGCAACTATATCAGTCATATGGTGATTGGAATGTATGAGATTCAGATTGATAAGACAAATAATGGAATATCTACACTGTTTACAAATCAAACATGCAATAGCCTGATGCCAATGCAGTTTTACCATCATTGATCAGCAGTAATTATCCTCAAATTGGACCATTATTGAAGTCAATCTTTTAATCCCTGTCTTAAATGCATCCAAAAAATCCGAAAAAAAAAAATCTAAGTGCATTGTTATTCTCTAATATCTTTCAATCCCAATACTCTTCTCATTCAACACAACGATAGATTTTTTCACTATATTTTCAATCTCACAAAATGTTCTCTCCACCTCAAGGCAGAAATTCAAGCTTCCTTCTCAACATCCAAAAATATTCTATCTTGGTTTCAATAGTTTCTTAATTACTGTATATAATATTTCTTCTGTTTTCATATTAATACGCTCATTTCTTCAATAGTTGCATTTTCTAGTTTTTTTGGTACTATATTTTTGTTTGTTCATATTTCAGCACACCATATTTCTTGTATTTCAAATCTGTATATATGCCATACTCAATATGCCTTTTGAATATGTACACGAAGCCCACCATTTGAAAACAAGATGGAAGCTAATTTTTCCTCTCAAATTTCCTCCTTGTTTGAATTCATTCACTCAAGTCAATAAATGAAGGCAATGATGCATGTGAACCACTTGCTTACCTGTATTAGTTATATTCACTGTAGTTGCCAAGTTAAACAATGTTGATGCCCACCTGGATGTTGCCAACAATTCATTTGTTTCTAGGACTACATAAGTCTGAATGAAAAAAGACTACATGTCCACTAAAGTGAACGTAAAACTATTTTCATTCTAGAAAACCATTGCAGCTTCTAATGATTGTAGTACCACCTATTTAGTTGCTAAAACTGTTCATTTCCTCTCTGCAGAATGATATCTCCAAGTATTTGCTTAAGCTTTTTATCAGTGGTTTTGAGTCCATTTCCCAATAAATTAGACATGTAAGGATTCTTCCCAAATGAGGCCATTTTCAGGACTCAAATGCTGACTTGATTATGCCCAACAAATTTGTAACCTTGCACCAACCCTAACCATGTGAAAACCCACAGTCAAAACCTACAATACTGCAAAATTCCAAGGAATTGCAGACCCCTAGCAAGAGTAAAATCTATTTATCTCAACAGGCCTATCACTTATACTCCAACCTAAAAGATCCTCGCATAAAAGACAACTATAAAAAACCTTATATCAAGGCTCCATAACATAAACCTTTGAACCTGTTGGTTTGCATAATGTTAATTGGTTGTTTGTGAGAAATGAATGAAGTAAAAATAAGTGGTCACAAATATCCTCTTAAAAATCCAATTTAAATTAACATGGATTAACATGGATGGCCAAGAATAAAACATTACGAAAACTCAGATTTAAAGTGAATTTACAGCATTCCACCAATGACAATGATCAATGTATCTTCCCTAATGAATCAATACAGACCAACGATTTGGATAAATGCATCTTATCTAATGAATCATTAATAATATATTTGATGATTGAAGTCTCAACATGGACGATAAAAGCCATAGTTTGTGTTTCTAATCACCAGGGGAGAACCAAACTTAGGAGTAGATTCTCATACCCCACAATATTCCTTTGGTTTGCTTGTGTGAGTTCAACATATGATCATCTTCTTTAAATGCTTGACCATCTATAGCCTTTTGCATACAACCTAACTTATTTTGCACAAACGACAAAGCAGCTGACAAATTCTTAACTTAATTGTTTATAGTATAATATCACTTTTTCCAGAAAGTTTATTTTTTGCAATAAATAAATTCACGTTGACATTTTCATTTTTTTTCTTTTTGTTTTTTTCCTTTTGCGTTTTGGTAAGAGAATCAAAAGTGAAGATTGCTTCTGGACAGTGTACACAGCCAAATGGAATACAACTAAATCTAATATTTATATAAACACATCAACTACTTAATGTTCTATACCTGCAGTAGGTTCCAAAGCAAACCCAATGTTATAATATTTATACAAACACATCAAGAAGTTAGTGTTCTATACAGTGAGTAGGTTCCAAAGTAAACACAATGTCCTCAAATGTATACAATCACATCAACAGTCCTTGGTTCTACCTAGGCAGTAAAAATATAAATATGTATTTGCAAACTCAATGTAAAAAATATGCATATGCAAAAAAGGCAAAGAATTACAGAAAACAAAAGGATACAATATATTCAGCTTAAACCATACTTCAAAGGAAACTGGAATAGCCATAATCAAATGAAAAATGTGCATATTTTGAACAATAAAAATTACTAATTTTAATTTCCTTAATTACCTGCATTGATTAAGAGTGTTTCCGTGACAGTCCGCTTGCAAAGGCAGAGGATTGCAAATGCATTTGAGGAGCAGACCGGAGAGGAGCTAAATTCACACTTCCCGCATAACTTTGAGATGGCTTTAATTTATCCTGAGGCCAAGCTGATACTGCACGAGCAGAGCCCTGACTTTCTTGAGGAAAATCACCTGAGATGGACTTAGTTCTCCTCTCTGACTTGCTTCTTGAATGCGATCGTCTCCCATGCAATCTTTTTGTATTGTCATCAGAAATAGGAGAACCTTTGCTATCCCCTGCAACTTCACCATGGTAATTTCCAACTTGGACAGCTGTCCTGCTACTCTTAGACGATCTTACCCTACATTCATTAGCTTTAAGAAGATCTACGGATGGTCGTTTCCTTTTGACTCCTGCTTGCTTCTGACTACTTGCCTCTCCAGGTTCTGGACTCTGTTGTCTACCAACAGGCTCAATAGGTTTATTGGAGCAGCTTGCTGCTTCTTCCTTTATACACTTGTCCACCCTATCCTCTTCGCATCGATAATTCTCTTCTTCAATGACCACGGCAACTGTTTCTGCGAGTTTCTCCAAATTACCCACTTCTGATTGCAGAGGCTGACCATTCTCTTTCACAAAAGAGCTACTATAATTACAGACTGCAAGTTCTTTCAAAACCCTACCTGCATCTGAAGCCTTTTCGTCATAGTCAGAAAAAGGTACTTCTGTCACTGCACAATTACTTAAATGCCTGATATCAGCTTCTTCAATTGGCTTATGAACTGAAGGATCCTGATTCAGAGCAAGAAGACCCACAGATGATTCTGTCTCTGAGTGATCTAAGGTTTGTAAAAGTTTATTGATGGGACTGCCTACAAACTTACCACATGCACTTTGACTTCCAGGCTCTCTTTTGTCCGCAAGCTTCCCCCAGTTGACACTCTCTGACTTACTCTGTAGCTTCTGTTCCTGCTTCTTTAAGGATGGAATTCTCAACCGAGTTTGCTGCTTCGGAAGAACTGATCGGCGAGAATATGCCCCAGAAGAATCAGATACTCTGAGCTTGCCCATGCCTCTCTCACCCAAGGAGACTGTATTTCGAGAAATCCTGGGAGAACTATTGATTGCACGATGCAGTCGGCGAGCCAGTTCTTCGTCATCAACAACAGACATCGTCCTTGACAATGTTCCTACCCCTTCCTTCACTTCATTTTCCTCAATTTTGCTCTGTCTATCTACATCTTTATTTGTACCCTGCTTTGAAGAATGTTTACTTCTAAAAGCTGCTTTGATCTCCCTCTCCTCCCGGGCAACAAGAGCAGCTATATTCAAAGCCTCCTTTGCCACAGCAGCCGCCTTTACAGCCTCTGCCGCTTTTCTAAATGCAGTATCCTTGGCCACAGCCACAGCCTCTGCTGCCCTCGACACAATAGCCTTGGCCTCTGCCACAAGCTCCTCGAGCTCAAGAGGTGATTTAAACAACAAATCATTTTTCATCAATTTATATTTAGCAATTCCCTCCCTCAATCCATCTTCAGCAACTACAATTTTCGACTCTGTAGTGCTGCAAGCCTCGGCAGGCTTGCAATTTTCCATCAACGTTTTCACACCTAAAGATTTATGTACAGACGACCCTGGATTTTTATCTACAGAAAATACAGCGTTTTCTCCTGCAGAGGCGCAGCCTCCAGCATTTGAATTGCAGGAAACAGCTAACCCTGAACCTAACCCTAATTCTCCCTTACCATGACCATCAAACCCTAACCCTAATTCTCTCCTATCCCGGACATCAAACCCTAACCCTAATTCTCCATTCTCCCGTTCCTCAAATCCTAACCCTTCCTTGTCTTGGCCATCAAACTCTAACCCTAACCCTAGCCCAGGCACATCAACTTTGCGGCCATTGCCTGCCACGTTTAAAGGCACCTTAAATTGTGTACAATCGCCGCATACAAAGTACTTAGGATCATAGCAAACGCTTCCAGAGGAGTCATGCTTACTAATGCAGTCGCAGTGCACGCGATGCTGGCACTTGCAGCAACAAAGAGTAACAGACAAATCCTTATCGTTCGTAATTCTCCCGTAACAATAACAACAAATCGCACCAGAATTCAGCAGAGCATTACACGAACTACAGAATGAAACAAACCTCGTGCCACTCTTCACTTTGACATGATCCCCGCCTTTGACGCCACAGGTCGCACAGCATTCGTAACCCTTACAGTCCCGGGTTTCATCTTTCTTGGAAACCGCCTTCTCTTCCGCAGAGCAAAACCACCCGTTCTGCTTCAACCCTGCCAGCAACCTCTTGCGAGGAGGCAGAGACGCCCCGCCGTCTGATCGGCTGGTTTCCATCTCAGAAAACCACGCTCAATTCCTCACAAAACCATCTTAACCTCTCAATCCCTTAAAAAACCAAGGAGAATAAAAAAAAAAAAAATCTCTTCGACCCTAGGGAACGATTTTCAGACGAATAAAAACAGAGCCCTAGCAGAAAAATTCACCGGCCGATGCCTGCAAATATTAACGTGTAGCCGCCTCGTCCGATCAACCACGCACAACACTTCCCACTTCGTCATCTCCACTGCTCAAAATCGCCAACTAAATCTCCACACAAGTTTCTCGTTCCTCTTTCTAAACCAAACGTCCTGCGAAAATGTGTCATCATCCTCCATCTAATTTTACCGCCAGCTTATGGTAAAATCAAATTAAAAAAATAGAAATTACATTCACCACCTGTCGTTGCACCCCGTAAAAGTCCACGCCCAAATGATCCATAGGGTCTTTCTGCCACGCGGCGGCTCGGGAGCGGATACATGCTAGTTATAGTATTTGCGAGAATGAATGAATGAATGTTTTTAATCACGTCCACGAGGCCAAGCAGCCTATGGGACCCAAAGATAGCAAGCGAAGAGACGTGAACCCCAGAAAATGCAAAAAACCTAAGTTTCTTTTTCTTTCTGCATCTTGGATCTTCTGCTGTGTATCTTGATCAGAAAATCTGCAAACCCTATTATCTTCTCTTCTTCAAACAGATCACCCAAATTGTTCCCTTTTAATGTCTCAGTATAATTGATCCGAATGTCCTTGTAAGCTGAACATTCCCTGATGTAGTGCCATTCTGTCTCAACCACTCCTTGAGTGCAATATCTACACCTTCTGTCTGCCCACTCCTCTTTAGGTATCATCCACCTTCCGGTCTCACATCTAAGCTGGTGCGAACTTGTTCTAATCTGAGCTATCAACATTTTCGCTTTCCATTTTATTTCCATTCCGATGTAGGTCTTTTGTGTGTGGTCATGTGTAGGGTTAAAATGTTTGACATAGTATTCTTTCTTCCTCCCAAGTGGCCCTTTCCACATGCTTTCTTTGAACTTTCCTTGCACATACCTTTTTATTTCCCTATTGGCATTTGGACACTCACTTATGCTAATACCCCACTTGCTCATCCATTTGATATTCTGTTTCATCCACGTGCTCTTTCTTCTATCTAATTTTTTATTTGCTGCCATTTTTGGCCAGCGATGAGTCTCCATGTTATCTAGTCTTCTTAGATAGCTTAGCAACCGAGACATAGCAGACGCTTCAACGGAAAGCCGGCCGAAGCGTCAATAGACCATTCGTGCATGCCACGTCAGACGACCCGATCTCTGGGGTTGCTAGCACGGAATGTCTATCCCCAATGCATTGGATGACGTCATCAATACCGTACTCAATAAAAATACACACCTACGGTGGGTCCCAAAACTCTCCCGGTAGTGTTACCATGCTGACAACATGACTGTGCCACGTCACCTCCTTGTCCACGAGTGTTTCATGGCCTAATCATCTTTGAATAAAACTATGGATAATAAGCCGAAATTTGAGGGTTGACCCTCCCTATCAAGTTCCCTTCTAAATGTGAAAATAGATTTTATTATTATTATATATAATTTTTAATATTGTATTTAATAAAAAAATATCATTTGATATAATCTTTTTGTAAAAGAGAATTTAACTTATGTTAAACTTTATGTTATATCATGTGAGTTGGATTAAGGAAACTACAAATAATAGAAGGGAAAGGAATAAAAATAGAAAAATGATTATAGAATAGAAATGTTGAAAGGATAAAGAACCTAGAAATCAACTTCAGAAGTTCATTGGCTTGGACACCAGCTTATCATGGTATTGTCCTATTTTCATATTATCATTCAAGATATGCATTGTAGTCCTACTTTAACATTGTTGTCTATAACAAATGCAAAACTCAAGAGCATACCCAAAATCTATATGGTGTTACACATAGGGATACAAGGATAACAATAGCAAACTACTAGGTATACCAAAAAATGTACAAAAATAAAGAAATCACTATAAAATATCAATTTTCAATCAAATATTGAAATAGCAAATGAGAAGAGAAGGAATACAAAATTTGTATGCATTTGGAAGTTTGTAAACACTTGCATGCTTAGAAGGGGAGAAAGGGGTGGCTACTACGGAGCTTGCCTTTAGGTCAAGCCCTTGATTTGCTCTTTCAACCTCCACAAACAACCAATAAAATGAGGAAAGATTGAAGAATGTGTGCTCTTAAACATTATGTGTCTAGGAATTTAAAAACAATAATAATAATAAAATAGATAGATCTATAAGTATTAATCCTTGGTCTATAGACAAAAACACCTTAATGTGTATGGTAGGATAAAGCAGGTGATAGCTCCACAATGTTAAAGGAAACAAGGAAATATTAAAGAGAAAACAAAGAGAGAAGAAAAAAGAATTGCAAAGTAATCTCCATAATGACAATAAAAGATGCTTATGAGGTCAAGGAGGTGCAAAAATTACTAGAATATTATAATTTGATGTAGAGTGTTGTAAAATGTTATAGATTTCATTGAAGAGCTCAAGCATGCATGAGTATTGAGAATCCAATCTTCAAAGAATGAGAGGGAAGCTCAAATAGACATTCAAAATGTACATGTGATTGTTGGACTTTTCAAATGTTGCACAAACGGTTGTTGTTACACCAAAAGATCAGTTTGTTAATGCCTGATACAACCACCAAAGTTAATGAATCCACAGGAGGTGGTTAAACCATGTCACAAACCCAAGCGCTACATTGCACAACACAAGGAGACCAAGGGTACACACCTTGCAACAACCCTCCCCAGCTTTGTATTGACTACCAAGAACTAAAATCACCATTAAAAATAGATTTCCTCTTCCAAGGATAGATTAATTGTTGTATCAACTCTAACATGCAAAATATTCTACTAAGTTGGATCTTAAATTAAGTTATCATCAGGTGCACGTGAAAAAGAAGATACATGGAAGACTGCATTTAAAACTAAGCAAGGACTTTATGAATTGTCAGTTCTTCCTTCTGATTTGTGTAATGCACCAGCTCCTTTTATGAGACTTATGAATGATTTTCTAAGGGATATCATAGATAGTTGTGTGATTGTATGTCTAGATGAATTATTTTATAAGGGATATCTGTATATGTTGTCAAAATGAAATCTCCACCTTTGGGATACCATAGTCCATAGTGAATAGTACTTTTGATATATCTAAAAAATATTTTTACTACATTGACATGAGACTCTTTAGGAGCAGCTTGAAATATTGCAACCATACACACTACTTGCATGATATTAGGTCTTGATGCGGTTAGGTACAACAAGCTACCTATCATTGATCTATACATGGTCTAATTTGCATAAGGGGATTCATTTGTCTTGATCAACTTACATCCAGTTACTATAGGGGTACCAATTGGCTTACTATCTTCCATTCCAAACTTCTTGAGCATTTATTTAGCATACTTAGATTGAGATATAAATATATCTTCATCAATTTGTGTTATCTCTAGACGAAGGAAGAAAGAGAGTTCTCCAAGCATTAAAATCTCAATTTCATTTTGCATTTGGACAACAAACTCTTTACTTATTTTATCATTGCTTCCACCAAAAATGATGTCATCCACATATACAACAATTATCATGTGCTCACCTTCTGATTTGAAGTACATATTGTTGTATGCACATCCTTTATTAAATCCTTGTTGTTGCAAGTACTGGTCTAATCTTGAATACTAAGCTCTAGGTGCCTATTTCAAACCATGCAGAGCTTTCTTTAATCTACAAAAATAATCATCTTCTTCTAATAGTTGAAAACCTTTAGGTTGTTCTATGCAAACTTGTTCTTGTAGGTTTCCATTTAGAAAATTAGACTTGACACCCATTTGATAAACTTCAAATCCTTTATAAACAAAAAATTCTAGAAACATTCTTATAGCTTCCAATCTAGCAACTGGTGCAAATGTTTCCTCGAAGTCTATACCTTCCACCTATGTGTATCCTTTACACACCAACCTTGCCTTATTTCTTACAACAACTCCATCCTCATTGAGCTTGTTTCTATAAACCCATTTTGTGCCTATCACACTCTTGCTTGGGGGTCTTGGAACTAATTACCAAGTTTTGTTCTTCTTGATTTGGATTAGTTCTTCCATTACTTTTATCCAGCTCTCAACCTTGCGGGCTTCAACATAGCTCTTGGACTCTATTTGAGACATGAGAGGAAAAATTATTTGCTCTTTATTCTTTGCAGCTCTTATCCTTGTATGAACTCCTTCATCTATATTGCCAATGATATGTTCTACATGATGATCCTTTTGAACATATCTTATAGGTGTCTTTTCAATCTCTTCTTCAAGCTCTTCATCAACAACTTCCTCTTTAGACTCTAATTCAACTTCGTAGCTATCTCTGTCAAGTTTAACATGTTTCAAATCTTCGTCGACCTTAACATTGATACTCTCTACAATTTTGTGTATCCTTTTGTTGTAGCATTTATAGGCTTTTCTTTGAGTGGAATATCCAAGAAATATTCCTTCATCACATCTTGAGTCAAAGCTTCCTAAGTTTTCTTCTTCTCTTATGATATAGAATTTTCTACCAAATACTTTTAAGTATTTAACAAATGTTGGTTTTCCATACCATAGTTCATAGGGGGTCTTCTCATTGTTTACTCTCAGCTAAACTCTATTCAAAGTATATACTATTTGTTGGTATGTGGCGACTGATCATGCTATACTGTATAGCCCATGGTATACTATACACCCTGGCCCCCCGTCCTCGTTGGGGTCCGGGGCCGGGTTGGGCCCCGAGTGGGGGTTCGGGGGCGGCAGCCCCCGAGAATTTTTTTTTTCCTACTTTTTCGCGTGACCACCGAAAAAGGGAAAATTCAATGAAAAAGGAAAAGTCAATTTTGTAGAACCCTAAAATGGAAGCTTCAAGCTTGGTAAAGGGGTTTTGGATGGGTATTCCGGTATGATGGCGATTATTCGCAAGATTGTAATAGGTTTTTCACTGAATAATAAAAGTATTGGATGGCTGCGGTTTGATGGATGTAGCCCAGATTGGGTGAACCACGTTAAATTCTGTGTTATGATTTATTATGTGCATGTTTTAGTTTCTCTGTTTTGTTTATTAAATCTACATTTAATTGTTAGATCTACCATCTCTAACCCTAACAAGTGGTATCATAG
>VDFB02367074.1:0-67076 GCA_007258455.2 Sequoia sempervirens
TAATGTTTTAAATTTTAAATTAAATATTTTAAAATATTAAATTTAAATGATTAATTTTAATATACTAAAAAGATAAAGACAAAATCAAACAATGAAGTATTAAATTTTATTAAAAATGAAAAAATAAAATAAAAATAAAAACAAGGACATGACTTAACATGGCACTTAGCAATGACCACGTCTACAACAACAACCATGTCATGATTCAACATTGAACATTACCTCATGTCCCCATGCTGCTTAGCTTATTTTGGCTTGTAGCTAGTGCTCAACTTATTTAGGAGTTATTTGTGGAGCTAATGGCCCCATGAATTCTTAATTTTTTTGCTTATTTTTAAGCAGCCAAGTTAAATTTGTATTAATAGTATTAATTGTAATGCCCCATCATAATAACCTAAGGAATGTTGCAATTGTGTATAAAGGTGAAAAAAAAAAAAATTAAGTAATAATATTAAGTTAATTAGTTGCATATCCATTATTACATGTTACACTTTTCACTTGAGTTCTATAGACTAATTTTAGTATTTTCTCAGATGGTATATCAATTTGAATTTATAAACTAAAAACAAACACATAATATATGAGATTCCCATTCCAAGATAGTATAAAGTACAAACATGCCTTCTCATATCAGTACTTGATAAGATATTACAACACTGGCCCATCTTAATGAGGTAGACTGGGCCACAGTTGCAATTTACAATTACAAATGTTCACCTCTATATACAATTGATGGATAAGCCCATAACATAAGCTCATAAAATGCAATAAAGAAAATACATATGTATCCAAGTACGAGCTCTCCATCCATGAAGCTCTCGTTGCTATGATCATAATCTGGGGACCCAACGGAGTAAGGTGCACATTCCACCCAACCATGTGGTACCCGTAGGTCCACCCCCTATGCTAAGAGATAGTAATATGGTTACCTAGACATAATCTACTAACCCTAGACACAAGTACATAACTAACTGATGGTTACATTGCTTCCAGATTTAAGACAATTGAATGTACTACATACACAAGGATAACTGTTATTTTAGGTGGAGTGTCATCACAATATTGCAAAGGTTACCCTGGTGTTTCTTCCTAGGTTCCGGCCCCCAACTTGGGTTACCCTGGTAACCTCTTACAAAACCTGGCCCCTATTGCATACTATTGTGGACTCGAATGTCTTTTGAAGAAACAAGACATTGATTTGCCATTCCAAGCCTTCTCATCTTATACTCTAGACTGAAATAGCTCAAGAGTCATTAAGTGAGGCATAAACATCTTGTTAAAGATTTTAATTTTAACTATTGTGTTATTTAGTTATCACTGACTTACTAACTCTTTGTAAGTTACCCTGACACCACTTTGTGTGTCGGCCCTTACACAGAGCCACTCCCCTAAACATAACAAAGGTATACTAAGTTTTCTATCTAGGGTAGACAAAGTGCACAAATTTAACATATAATACCAAATATACCACAATGGACATCACAATTTGTTCACAAAATCAAGTGCACTACCCTAGTTTGTTCAAACACATGAATCCATAGTAAAATTTACTCCCTTGAAGAGACTACAACAGGAAGATTTGAAATCACATAAAAATAATCCCCATTTGCCCAATAAAAAATAAATTTAAAGAAAATTCATGTCTATCATTTGGATTTAGTAAATCCAGTCAATCAGGAACAAGAAGTATGAAGTTAATCAACTGATACATAATTTTATCTTCCATCAAATATGAAAATCAAATCTACAATTATCACAATTTCACAATCATGTTTAATAATAAAATTTTGTTTTCCCTACATAATACATTTCATTAAAAATACTATCTAATCATAATTTTCATATGCTATTTAACATCATTTAATACATTTAAATATATGCACTTCATAACAATATAATTAAATATTTATTTAAATATATATATGATTATATATATATAAATAAATATTTTTAAATTATCCACAATAAAGTTATATTCCCTCATTAAAAAATCAAAGATTAAAAAGAAACTTTTATATTAATATATATATACATTACATATATAACATATATTAAAATAATATATATTATATATGTAATATATATAATATAATATAATTGTAATTTTAAACCAAATTTTAACAATTTAGATTTTATATAAACCAAACAAAATGGCAGGGGCTCGGCTGTCTACACAGCTGAACCCTCCATGGGAGGGCGCAGTTGTGCAGGCAGCGCTGGGCACTGCCCTCACAGCCGGCTCCCCCGTGGGGGTCGGCCGTGGGGGTAGCCCCCTACGGCTCCCACAAACAAATTTTATTTAAATGAAATTCGCTATAAACAATTTCATGCGATAAAAATATTTCCGAACTAAAACTTCCGTGTGATTTTTAATAAAAATCTGCGTACGGATTTTGAAATTTTGGTAAGAAATTTCACAAGCATTCTTCTTATAATATATATATATATATACAAATTTTCAACAGTAAATAAAATACTGTAATTATGTAAATACTTTTCATAGGGTTTTCCTACAGAAAAATGAGAAATTTATCCATTCATACATTTTATTTCTCAAAGAATTTTCAATTAAAAACACAGCAGATTCTCTATTAAAAATATCAAAAACAAAAATCTTTTCTATAGAAACCCTTAACAAAATTTTTACAGGAAACTTCATTTAAAATTCTTCAAGAACTTTCCTATTTCCTTTGTGAATTTTCAACTGTTTAATAAAATCTTCACAAAATATTTCACTGAGAAGAATTACAGGAGTTCACAAAATAAATATTTCCTCAAAGATTCTTTTTCTAAGAAAAACAAATTGAAACAAGAAAAATACTTGTTCTCCCGTGATTTGAAGAACTTAGCTATTGAAGAGAGAATCTTTTGCCTGTAGACTGCAATCCTCCAAGCTTCTCCAAAATACCAAACCAAAGGAAAGCTATAACCAATCACAGAGAACTTCCCACCAAAGGGATCTTCCACAAATATACAACTGAACAGAGGTAATCACAAATTTTTTTAAAAAATAATTTTACCAGCAAATTACTCTTTCAATTTCCCGTGAAGAAAAATTGATAACCCCCCTGTATTTCCCAAATCCCAGATAATATTCGTGAACAACCTCAACCAAAAATAATAAATGTAACTAGCACACATGTCAAAAAGTACAAAATATCCTCAACAACTTCTCGGCAATCTTGCCTTTTAAAATTGCATGCAATTTAATTCATTTAAATTTAAAATTTACAATTTTCAAATGCAAATTTATTTAATAATTAAAAATGTCATTTCCACAAAAATATTTAATTTAAATAAAATCTATTCACACACAATTTGAAACAATTTAATTTAATCAATTAATTTATTTAATTAAATAAATTCAATCTTTTAGGATCAACTTATTTAACCAAACAAACTAATTAATTAATTAAATAACATGTAAAATTAATTTCTTTAACATTTAAAAATTAATTTAAATAACAGTAAATTAAAACATAATAAACTATTATTCAATAACAAAATTTTCCTTTTCAAGCAAATAATCCAAAGAGAACAATACAAGACAATCTATGACTCTGAACTAAAACAGACAATGTACTATGACCGAGTTATAGACTAGACTAGGATGAACCATGCTACTACCTCCCAATCAACATTTTCGTTAAGTCTTGACACGCTTAGACCTGAGTAACCAGGTGGAGTCGGTGTCATGTACCTGCAATCCTGCAACCAAGCAATAACATGCATATATATAATACATTGTACAGGCACACCGTGCAGAGAAAATCACAGACATCAGAGGGCACTCACAAGCAAGTGATGTGATTCCGTTCTCCACACCCATACACGTCACATCAGACTGATGAATTAAAATAATAGTTAGTCCATCATAAACATATACATAGCAATAATCATCTAAAAGAAAACATCTACGCTATCTCAAAGCATATCAAAAATTAAATATCACCATACAATGTATCATCATGTCACTAAGTGAATCCACTGTCGCTCAAAACCAGCAATCAAAATATCCAAACAAAGTACCATAGTCTAACAGTGTAAAAACATATCAGCAGAAAACATAAGCATATATGGAGGGGTACTACATTAATAATAATTTGTACAATAAAAAATTAGAAAAAGAAAAATCAAATCAAATATTAAAAAAGAGGGAAAGAAATTTGTGGAGCCACTTGGATTTTTAGCAATATGCAGTTGCTTGCTTATTTCCAGCCCCCCTCTTTTTCCATAGCTTATTTTCAATTCCTAAACAATCGTTGCTCCATTAAAATAGGAAAAAATTCCAAATTATCCTTTAAATTTAAGCAGAAAATGGAGTTAAGCAGCTGCATGGGAACATGAGATTAGTCTTCAACAAAACACTTTAGAACAAAGACGCTTGTGAAATAATAGTGAAACTTTGCAATTTTCTTATGAAAAAATCTAAAAAGCCTAATTGAAAATGTATTTTTAAAATATATTTTGCTTTTTAAAAATATAAGCCTTTTCTATATGAATGATAGGGAAAACTTAAATGATTTTTTTAGTTTCAATTTTTTTTAAAGTTCATCAAGTTTCAAAAATTTTGCTAGAAATTCGGAAAACCTTGTGACATGGCATGATTATATGAGCTTTGTCATCCCTTTGAAGATTGGAAGGTAGGGACTAACATCTTTAGAAACCAAAAGAGCTACATGTGACACCGATGCTATATCCATATATGAGCAAAATGGGAGTTTTGGAACCGATCATGGACATACATCAAGCATAAGGTACTATGTCATCACATGTTTCAAGAAAACCAGCAGAAGAAGAAGTTTCAGATTTTTTATTTTTTCCTATGCAAATTTGGATCAGTTGGAGGATTGGAGCAGCCCATTAAAAGAGTTGGATGTTTGTCCGCATTATATCGTGGACAATTTCCTTCTATTAATTCTTTATTTTTTCTGTACCATTTATTTCTTCATTTGATAAATCATCTTTTTCCAATAAAAAAAATATGATGGCTTATTTTAGTGGTATTGAATGTGGGACCAACCTTGCATGGGATGATCATTATTTATATATAAAGAAATAAAAAGTTAAATTATTTATTTTGAATATTATTGAAATATATTTATTTTTTTTCGATCAAGTCACACATTTCATTTAAAACAAGAGCTCTACCAAAAAGTTATACAATACTTATCTTTTAAAAAGTTAGAAATAAAATTATTGATGAGGTGGGACTGTTGTGTAAGAAGAACAAATGATTAAGTTAAGGATTGTATTTGTTGTTATAACTTTAGTTCTAATATATTAAATTATATTTTAGATAGTATAAATGTTACATATATATTGTATATATATTATAATATTATAATGATATTAAAATTATATATTAGATATTATATATGTTACATATGTATTTTATAGTGTATATATTATAATATTATATGTTGTTAAATTAATAATATAATATATTAAAAATATATTATTTATTTGAATTTGTTATTAGATTATTTTATATATTTGAGTTTAATAGAATGGAAAATATAAAAATAAATAAGGTAAGTTAAATCATTTATAGTGGTAACATAGGAGATAAAATTTCTTACTTTATAAAGTTAAAAAATATTAATTATTATATTAACACCTTTTTTTTGTCTTTTGAGAGAGACAAAAATTAAGAGAAAATATGTTATTTAAAATTTTAAAAAATTGAAAAATATGCTACTTATAACACTATTTTTTTCATGAAGTTACTATTTAAATTTCAAATAAAAACATAAATATTAAAATATATAAGATAAATTTTAATTTATTTTAAAATATAAAAATCTAATTAAAATGTGGTAATTTGTTTTTAGAATTTAGACTTAGATTTCTATTTTTCCTTATTTTTATTATTTTGATCTTGCATGCTTACATTAACCATAATTTATTTGATACAAGAAAAACATAGGATAGATAAATAAAAAAATTGATTATGTAGTACCCCTCCATTTATGCTTATATTTTATGTTTACATGTTTTCATACTATTAGATTTTGGTACTTTGGTTTGGATATTTTGAGCGACAGTGGATTTACTTTGTGACATGATGATACATGGTATTGTGATATTTGATTTCTGATATGTTTTGATATAGCGTAGATGTTTTCCTTTAGATGATTATTGCTATATGTATGTTTATGATGGACTAACTGTTATTTAATTCATCAGTCTGATGTGACGTGTATTGGTGTGGAGAAGGGAATTGCATCACTCACTTGAGAGTGTCTTATGATGTCTGTGATTTTCTCTACATAGTGTGCCTGTACAATGGATTATATATATGCATGTTATTGCTTGGTTGCAGGATTGTAGGTACATGACACTGACTCCACCTGGTTACTCAGGTCTGAGCGTGTCAAGACTCAACGGAAATGTTGATGGGAGGTAGTAGCATGGTTCACCCTAGTCTAGTCTTTAACCCAGTCATAGTACATCATCAGTTTAGTTTGGAGTTTCAGATTGTTTTGTCTTTTCCTGTTTGGATTATTTGCTTGAAAAAAAAATTTTTGTTAATTAATAATAGTTTATTATGTTTTAATTTACTGTTATTTAAATTAATTTTTTTAAATGTTAAAGAAATAAGGTTTTTATATTTTATTAATTAATTAATTTGTTTGTTTAGTTAAGTAATTTGATCGTAAAGATTAAATTTATTTAATTAAATTAATTAATTAATTAAATTAATATTGTTTAAATTGTGTGTGAATAGATTTTATTTAAATTAAATATTTTTGTGGAAATGGCATTTTTAATTATTAAATAAATATGCAATTTGAAAATTCAAATTTAAAATTTAAAATAAATTAAATCCATGCAAATCTTGAGAGGCAAGATTGCCGAGAAGTGGTTAAAAGATATTTTGTACTTCTCGACATGTGTGCCACTTGAATTTATGGTTTATGGTTGAGGTTGTTCATGGATATTATTTTGGATCTGGGAAAACACAGAGGCTATTCTATTCTATTTTCTCTTCACAAGAAAAATATCAGTTCTCTATTAAAAAATTTTGGGTTTATGCTTTTGGTATTGTTGCAAATTTGTGGAAGTTCTCTGGTTTGCAATTTGGGTATTGGTTCTCGGGAAAGGATTTGGAAGCTACAGGCAAAGCTTTTCAGCAGTCAGATTTTTGGAAGCTAAGGAAATAGGTATTTCCCTTTGTGTATTAATTTATTTATTTTTGAAAAGGAATGTCTGAGAAAAGAAAGTTATTGGTTATTAAAAATTTTGTATTCCTCGGGCAAGATTATTTATTGTCTATTCTTTGTAAAGATTTATTGAATTTAAAAAAAAAACTTCTGTAGATATCCCTTTCTAGAAAATTAAGTTTGAGTGAAGGGAAATCATGTAGATAAGAGAAAATGGAATTTAAAACTTCTAGAATTAAAATTTAGAGTTCATTTGGAAAAAATTTATGTGTACTGTTGAAAATTTTACAGTTTCCCCTATTTCCCTTTGAAACCCCGTTGAATATTTATTTCAAATAAACCTCTGTAGAGTTTTCAAAAATATTCTCTGTATGAAAACCCTATTAATTTGTATAAATATATATAAAATATATATATATTTATACATATATTTTATCTTATATATAAATTAGATTGTGAAAGAAACTTATTTTTAATTATATGATAATTTAATTTAAATCGTCGTACAGGTGAGATTGAAATTGGGAATTTTATTTCTTTTAAAAAAAAATGGAACTAAAGAAATCGCCGTTCAAATTTACATGGTATAAATTATTTTTGTTTTGTTTTTATAAAACCTTAAGAGCTGAAGCTCTGTGGGCGGGGCAATCCGCGGCCGACCCCGCAGGGGGACGACAGCGAGGGCCGAGCCCAGCGTTTCCCTCTCGGGCAGTGCTCGACTCAGCCGCCCACGGCCGAGCTCTGCAGGGCAGGCTACGAAGGCAGCCTTACCCGCGGTTTGAGCGGACTATGCAGACTGTTAAGGTAAACCCTGCGGCTGCGATGTGGCCAAACCTCAAATATAAAAAAAGAGAAATTTTGATTATTTATTATTTCGAATATAAAATTTGAATTTACGATTTTCATATTATTTAATAGAATATATATATATTTGTAATATATATTTACTTAGAACAATTTATTCTAAATTCACATTTATTTTAAAATAAAGAAATAAGAATTTCTTTGAGTATTAATAGGTTTAAGTATGAGATTAACTGGTATTTAAACATTACTATTGATAAAAAAAATTAGTTTTTATTTTTATGTGAAATTGAGGAAGTTAGAATTAGAATAATTTGAAGTAATTTCCTTTATTGTTTGAGAAAAGAATTACAATTAAGTTATAATTTCTTGTTAATTCTTTTGAATGACTGGATTTAGTAAATCCGAATAGTAGACATTTACTTTTCTTGATTTGCTTTAATCGTGTTTTTTTATTGGGAAAATTTGGGAATGTCTTAGGTGTATAAATCTTCCAGAATGATATGTATAGTAAGGGAGTTGTTATTGTTCAAATGCATTTCTTGAGTTGACTAGGGTTGTGCACGTGTTAGAATATGGTGTATTGATACCTGGTTTATGAATAAAAGATTTAATGATGGTTGTGTGTCATGTGTTATTATGTGATTGAAATTTGTGCACCTTGTAAACCTTAGTCAGGAAAACTTAGTATTCCTTTGTTATGTTTAGGGGAGTGGCTCTATGTAAGGGCCGACACACAAAGTGGTATCAGGGTAACTTAGAAAGAGTTAGTAAGTCAGTGATAACTAAACAACACAGTAGTTAGAATTAAAATCCTTAATAAGATGTTTATGCCTCACTTATGGACTCTTGAGCTAATTCAGTCTTGAGTATAAGATGAGAAGGCCTGGAATGGAAAATCGATGTCTTGATACTTCAAAAGACATTTGATTCCACAATAGTTTGCAAACGGGGCCGGGTTTCGTAAGAGGTTACCAGGGTAACCCAAGTTGGGGGCCGGAACCTAGGAAGAAATGCCAGGGTAACCTTTGCAATATTGTGATGACACTCCACCTAAAATAATAGTTAACCTTGTGTACTTAGTACATTTGATTGTCTAAAATATGGAAGCAATGTAACCATCAGTTAGTTATGTACTTGTGTCTAGGGTTAGTAGATTATATTTAGGTAACCATATTACTATCTCCTAACATGGGGGGTGGACCTACAGGTACCACATGGTTGGGTGGAACGTGCACCTTACTCCGTTGGGTCCCTAGTTTATGATCATGGCAACGAGAGCTTCATGGATGGAGAGCTCGTACTTGGATACATATGTATACTTCTTTATTGCATAATGGAAATCTTGTATTGTAACTTCCCTCAATTGTTTATGAGGTGAACATTTGTAAATGTAATAGTAACTATTATTTGATCTACCTCATCAGATGAATGAGTATTGTAATATCATATCAATGCAATGTAAGAAAACATATTTGTACTTTAGATTATCTTGAATGGAATTTCAATTGATGTGCAATGTGTACCTTTTTAATGTTTATGTTAATTAATTATAAGCAATGTGAAATACTAAAGTCGTCTATGGAAACTCAAGTAGTGTAACATCGCGTAACTTAGTGAATGTATGCAACTAATTAACTTAATATTATTACTTTAAAAAAAAATTATTACACCTTTATACACAATTGCAACATTCTTTAGGTTATAAGACGGGGCATTATAGATTGGTATCAGAGCCAGGTTACAAACACTGGATGCTCTGGGTAATCGCGAGCCCATTAGGTTGACCTAGTACGTAGTGTCGCTATCTATTAGCCTTGGTTGATTAGTATCTAAGACTCGTTATTGTTATGTGTAGGAACATGCCTAGGCGAGGTGGAAGAGGTCATGGTAGAGGTCGAGGTGGAGGCCGAGGGACAATCCCTCAGGTTACTCCCCCTCTGAGCCCTCATCACAGTGATCAAGCAGAACAATTGGATCAGAGGAATGAGGGACAGAATCTCAAACAGTCAAGAGTAGAGGGTTCACAGATTCATCCATTATTAGAGGAGGTCCTAGCTCGACTTGGACCTAGACAGGAAGTTGAGCAAGAGGTTGTTAGAGAGAGGGATAGATCGCCTAGGAGAGTAGATGATATAGTGCATCAGGATGCTATTAATGCAGGACACATGAGGGATTTATTGAGGGCATGCCCTCCTACTTTTGATGGTACAGGAGGTGGCTTAGAGGCAGAGACCTGGCTACTAGATTTGGGTAGATGCTTCACCATGCACCCTTATGGTAGCAATACCCGTGTGAGATGCGCTATTATGCACCTGAGAGGATTCGCATCTACTTGGTGGCACCTGGAGGAGCAGAAGCTTCACTTAGATATTGGGTCAGTGTCTTGGGAAATGTTTCTAGAGAGGTTTAGAGCACGGTTCCTATCGGAACAATGGAGGCAGCGACGGGATGACGAGTTCCATGATCTACGTCAGTTGGCTCTATCCTTTGAGCAATATGAACGTAGATTCTATGAACTCAAGCAGTATGTTGGTATTGGCGATGATGAGCCTATGCTAGTGCAGCACTTCATCAGGGGTTTAAACGCCCGCATTAGTGGTGGTGTCAGAGTTTTTGAGCCAAAGACTATGTAAGTTGCGGTGGAGAAGGCTCGTATAGTGGAAGAGAACCTTGTTATGGCGTTAGGTGGTCACACAGGAGTACAGATTGGTAGTGCTCCTGCAGCAAGTTTTAGTCCATGGGGTGGACAGGCATAGACAGGGGGTTCCTCTAGGAACCAACAGACACCCTCAAAGGGTGGGCAGCAATAGCAACATCGAACACCTCAAAAGAATAATAATCCACAACCACAACACGGTAATAGTCCACAAATAGGAAAGGGTCGCAACTGGTGGCGCAACAAGTGCAATAGGCAGGATCAGCCTGTGTAGAGTGCTCAGTCTACTATCAGTAGAGGTAGTTTCCAGCAATCCAATGCACCTTCGGGTGGCAGAGGATTCGGTAGAGGCACAGGATGTTACTCGTGTGGACAGCAGGGACACATTGCTAGGCAATGTCCGATTAGAGGTTCTACTAGTTTTGGGCCTCGACCTACAGTTTCAGAGCCTACAGTGGGTGATGCAAGACAATCACATACAGTATATGCTGCGATTAATGACCACCAAGCCGATCACTAGAACACAGTGGTCGAGACTTCAGGTAAGTTACATGGTGTTAGTGTTTCCATTCTTTTTTATTTCGAAGCTACCGACTCCTTTATTTCATTGACCATTGTTGACTAATGTGGTCTTGTGGCGGTAAAGCAAGGTGGTAAGTGGCATGTTGAATTCGCCTCTAGGGTGAAAGTAGCGATAGAGAACTTAGTACATAATTGTGAACTTAGAATTTGTACGTTAACTACCTTAGTAGATCTATATGTTACACCTTTAGGATCGTATGACATAGTTTTAGGTATGGATTGGTTAGCATCTCATCATGCTGTGATTGACTTTCGACTTAAGACAGTTAGTTGTATTAATGATTTAGGTGTGAAAGTGGAAATTATAGGTGTCCAAAGACCTATCTCTTTGCGAATGATATCTGCTATGCAATTAAAGAGATGTCTTCGTCAGGGTTGTCAATTGTTTGCAACAACAGTTACGAATTTGGAAGAAGGTGAGAGTCGAGAGGTATCTCTTGATGATCATCCTATTCTTAGGGAATTCGCAGACGTGTTTCCTGATGACATACTTGGAATGCCACCAAAGAGGGATATTGACTTTAGAGTTGAACTAGTTCCTGGAGCTGAGCCTATATCTAGAGCTCCATATAGAATGACGACTCAGGAGTTAGAGGAACTCCATATCCAATTAGAGGAACTATTAGAAAATGGTTTTATTCGTCCAAGTGTTTCCCCTTGGGGAGCACCTATCATCTTTGTAAAGAAGAAGGATGGGTCACTTAGACTATGCATTGACTATCGTCAATTGAACAAGGTTACGATTAAGAATCGTTATCCTTTGCCTAGAATTGATGATCTTTTTTATCAGATCAAGGGAGCTAATGTGTTCTCTAAAATTGATTTGAAATCTGGTTATCATCAATTGCGAATTGCTGAAGCAGACATTCATAAAACTGCTTTTCAAACTCGTTGTGGGCACTACGAATTCACAGTAGTACAATTTGGGTTAACGAACGCACCATCAGTATTCATGAGTTTAATGAATGGTGTTTTTCGTACATACCTTGATCGCTTTGTCCTTGTATTTCTTGATGATATTTTGATCTATTCGAGAAACATGAAGGAACATGAAGAGCACTTGAGACAGGTATTGCAATGTTTAAGGGAAAATAAATTGTATGCGAACCTAAAAGAAGTGTGACTTCTTTCAAACTGAAGTAAAATACCTTGGACATGTGATTTCTGGAAAAGGTATTGTTGTGGATCCTTCAAAGATTCAAGCTATTGTAGATTGGCCCGCGCCTACTAATGTAGGTGAAGTGCGTAGTTTTATGGGTCTAGCTGGTTATTATAGGTGGTTTGTTGAGGGATTTTCTAGAATTGGTCATCCTATTACTTCTCTTCAGAGAAAAGGGAAGAAGTCTGTTTAGACAGAGCAATGTCAGTTGGCTTTTCAGACACTTAAAGAAAAGTTGACTAATGCGCCTATACTCATTGTTCCTGATCCTACTAAGGATTTCGTAGTATGTATGGATGCATCCTTAGAGGGCTTGGGAGCAGTTTTGATGCAAGATGGGTGTGTGATTGCTTATGAGTCTCGCAAACTCAAGGATCATGAATTAAACTATCCCACGCATGATTTAGAACTAGTTGCAGTAGTGCATGCATTAGTTCGATGGAGGCATTTCTTATTAGGTCATCGTTTCGAACTTCATACTGATCACCATAGTCTACAATACATTTTCATGCAACCTAACTTGAATGCTAGACAAAGACGGTGGATGGAGTTCTTGTGTGAATACGATTTTGAAGTGAAATATGTTCAAGGAAAAGAGAACGTAGTGGCTGATGCTCTTAGTCGTCGATGACATGAGATCTCTGCTACTACTCTTGAAGTAGATTTGAGAGGTCAAATAGTAGCAGCACTTCCTACTGATAGATTGTATCAGGAAATAAGGTCAGAGATTGAATCTGGTAGACCTTTAGAAGGTCAATTTGTAGGGTATGTCCTTGAACCAGATGGTATATTACGGCATTTAGGTCTTATTTATGTACCACATTTTGAGGGTCTTCATACATTAATTATGATTGAAGCTCATCGAGCTCCATACTCAGCTCATCCAGGTGTTAATAAAATGCATGCCGATCTTCGGCAATTGTATTTCTGGCCTGGTATGAAAGGTGATATTGCTAACTATGTATCGAGATGTCTTGAATGCCAGCGAGTCAAAATTGAGAATCAACATCCTACTGGATTGTTACAGCCACATCTCATTCTCAAATGGAAATGGGATATTATATCCATTGACTTTATTGTAGGATTACCTACGTCATCACGTTGACATGATGCCATTATGGTAACTGTTGACCGATTGACTAAGGTAGCTCATTTTTCACCAGTACGATCATCATATAATGCTTCATCCGTAGCTAGGATATTTATGGAGGACATCATTAGATTGCATGGGATTCCTCGTAGGATTATTTCTGATAGAGATCCTGTATTTACTTCAGCCCTATGGACTTCATTACAACATGCTCTAGGTACACAGTTGAACTTTAGTTTAGCGTATCATCCTCAAACCGATGGACAAATGGAGAGAGTTAACCAAATATTAGAGGATATTCTTAGAATGTACGTAATGGACCAACAGTCGCGTTGGTCGGATTATTTGTACTTAGTAGAATTTGCTTACAATAACGGATATCAGAGTTCTATTGGTATGCCACCATTTCAGGCATTATACGGTCATCCTTGTCGAACTCCTTTGAGTTGGGATCGACTAGAGGATAGAGTGTTACTTGGACCTGAGATGCTTCGAGACATGGAGCAATAGGTTGACCGTATTAGAGAACATTTGATAGCAGCACAGGATAGGCAAAAAAAGTATGCCGATGCGCATAGAATAGACCGACAGTTTGCAGTTGGAGATAGAGTGTTTCTTTGAGTGCGACCGTGAAAGAGTCCAATCCATTATGGAAAAGGCTCTAAGCTTGCACCTCGTTTCGTTGGGCCATTTGAGATCTTAGAGAGAATTGGTCTTGTGGCGTATCGACTCGCCTTACCACCCAGTTTGTCTCGTAGTTCTTAGACCATATCATCCTGACATTTCTCATGTACTTGATTGGAATGTGTCACAGGTAGAGGACGGGCAGCTAGCTTTGGAGCCCATGGCCATTCTACAGCGTCGGACGCTCGGTCTCAGGGGTCGAGACGTTGATCAGGTGAGGGTCTAATGGGATCCTAGCCATGAGGCTTCTGCTACTTGGGAGGATGTGACACGCATGAGGGAACTTTATCCCTATCTGTTCGTAGGCTTTCAGGAGCAAGCCTGATCCTAGGGGGGGAGGATGTAGTACCCCTCCATTTATGCTTATGTTTTATGTTTACATGTTTTCATACTGTTAGATTTTGGTACTTTGGTTTGGATATTTTGATCGCTGATTTTAAGCGACAGTGGATTTACTTTGTGACATGATGATACATGGTATTGCAATATTTGATTTTTGATATGCTTTGATATAGCGTAGATGTTTTCCTTCAAATGATTATTGCTATATGTATGTTTATGATGGACTAACTGTTATTTAATTTGTCAGTCTGATGTGACGTGTATTGGTGTGGAGAACGGAATTACATCACTCACATGCGAGTGCCTTGTGATGTCCGTGATTTTCTCCGCACGGTGTGCCTGTACAATGGATTATATATATATGCATGTTATTGCTTGGTTGCAGGATTGCAGGTACATGACACCGACTCCACTTAGTTACTCAGGTCTGAGCATGTCAAGACTCAACGGAAATGTTGATTGGGAGGTAGTAGCATGGTTCACCCTAGTCTAGTCTTTAACTCGTTCATAGTACATCGTCAGTTTAGTTTGGAGTTTCAAATTGTTTTGTCTTTTCCTATTTGGATTATTTGCTTGAAAAGGAAAATTTTGTTAATTAATAATAGTTTATTATGTTTTAATTTACTGTTATTTAAATTAATTTTTTAAATGTTAAAGAAATAAGGTTTTTTATATTTTATTAATTAATTAATTAGTTTGTTTAGTTAAGTAATTTGATAGTAAAGATTTTATTTATTTAATTAAATTAATTAATTAATTAAATTAATATTGTTTAAATTGTGTGTGAATAGATTTTATTTAAATTAAATATTTTTGTGGAAATGACATTTTTAATTATTAAATAAATATGTAATTTGAAAATTGAAATTTAAAATTTAAAATGAATTAAATCCATGCAAATCTTGAGAGGCAAGATTGGCCGAGAAGTGGTTAAAAGATATTTTGTACTTCTCGACATGTGTGCCACTTGAATTTATGGTTTATGGTTGAGGTTGTTTGTGGATATTATTTTGGATCTGGGAAAACACAGAGGCTATTCTATTATATTTTCTCTTCACAGGAAAAATATCAGTTCTCTATTAAAAAAAATTGGGTTTATGCTTTTGGTATTGTTGCAAATTTGTGGAAGTTCTCTGGTTTGCAATTTGGGTATTGGTTCTCAGGAAAGGATTTGGAAGCTACAGGCAAAGCTTTTCAGCAGTCAGATTTTTGGAAGCTAAGGAAATAGGTATTTCCCTTTGTGTATTAATTTATTTGTTTTTGAAAAGGAATGTCTGAGAAAAGAAATTTATTGGTTATTACAATTTTTTTATTCCTCAGGAAAGATTATTTACTGTCTATTCTCTGTAAAGATTTATTGAATTTAAAAAAAAAACTTCTGTAGATATCCCTTTCTGGAAAATTAAGTTTGAGTGAAGGGAAATCATGTAGATATGAGAAAATGGAATTTAAAACTTCTGGAATTAAAATTTAGAGTTCATTTGGAAAAAATTTATGCGTACTGTTGAAAATTTACAGTTTCCCCTATTTCCTTTTGAAACCCCATTGAATATTTATTTCAAATAAACCTCTATAGAGTCTTCAAAAAAAATCTTTGTATGAAAACCCTGTTAATTTGTATAAATATATATATAATATATATATTTATACATATATTTTATCTTATATATAAATTAGATTATGAAAGAAACTTATTTTTAATTATATGATTATTTAATTTAAATTGTCGTACAGGCAAGATTGAAATTGGGAATTTTATTTCTTTTAAAAAAAAATGGAACTAAAGAAATCGCCGTTCAAATTTACATGGTATAAATTATTTTTGTTTTGTTTTTATAAAACCTTAAGAACCGAAGCTCTATGGGCGGGGCCATCCGCGGCCGACCCCGCAGGGGGACGGCGGCGAGGGCCGAGCCCAGCGCCGCCCTCGCGGGCAACGCTCGGCTCAGCCGCCCGCGGCCGAGCCCTGCGAGGCAGGCTGCGAAGGCAACCTTACCCGCGGTTTGAGCGGACTGTACAGACTGTTAAGGTAAACCCTGCGGCTGCGATGTGGCCGAACCTCAAATATAAAAAAAAAAAGAGAAATTTCAATTATTTATTATTTCGAATATGAAATTCGAATTTAGGATTTTCATATTACGTAATAGAATATATATATATTTATTGTAATATATATTTACTTAGAACAATTTATTCTAAATTCACATTTATTTTAAAATAAAGAAATAAGAATTTCTTTGAGTATTAATACGTGTTAAGTATGAGATTAACTGGTATTTAAACATTACTATTGATAAAAAAAAAAAAATTAGTTTTTATTTTTATGTGAAATTGAGGAAGTTAGAATTAGAATAATTTGAAGTAATTTCCTTTATTGTTTGAGAAAAGAATTACAATTAAGTTGTTATAATTTCTTGTTAATTCTTTTGAATGACTGGATTTAGTAAATCTGAATAGTAGACATTTATTTTTCTTGATTTGCTTTAATCGTGTTTTCTTATTGGGAAAATTTGGGAATGTCTTAGGTGTATAAGTCTTCCAGAATGATATGTATAGTAAGGGAGTTGTTATTGTTCAAATACATTTCTTGAGTTGACTAGGGTTGTGCACGTGTTAGAATATGGTGTATTGATACCTGATTTATGAATAAAAGATTTAATGACCGTTGTGTCATTTGTTATTATGTGATTGAAATTTGTGCACCTTGTAAACCTTAGTCAGGAAAACTTAGTATTCTTTTGTTATGTTTAGGGGAGTGGCTCTGTGTAAGGGCCGACACACAAAGTGGTGTCAGGGTAACTTACAAAGAGTTGGTAAGTCAGTGATAACTAAATAACACTGTAGTTAGAATTAAAATCCTTAATAAGATGTTTATGCCTCACTTATGGACTCTTGAGCTAATTCAGTCTTGAGTATAAGATGAGAAGGCTTGGAATGGCAAATCGATGTCTTGATACTTCAAAAGACATTTGATTCCGCAATAGTTTGCAAATGGGGTTGGGTTTCGTAAGAGGTTACCAGGGTAACCCAAGTTGGGGGCCGGAACTGTAATACCCCTCCGTGTCGGTTGTTCTGAACTTGTGTGTGAGTTTTTGTGTGTGTCTCATTGGTTACTGTGTTATTTGATTGTGTGAAAAATATAATATGTTAGTAATCATGTTTAAATAATTAATTAAATCATAAGTGATTGCAAAGTTATTTAAAATATGATTAGAAATTAAAATGATAATCAATTAAATTAAATCGAATGATTTAGAACAAATGATCAAATTAAACTAATTCGTTAAAAGTAAAAATGATATTATTAGATAAATTGATTTAAATTGTTATGAACAAATAATCTTGAAAAGGTAATTATTATAATAAGAAAATTAATGGATACTTATTTAGAATCTTGTAAATGGTTGATTTTAATTATTCTAATGTGGAAGTAATTAATTAATAGTGTATTGTGGAGATAATGAATATATATTCAAATAAAAAGTTCATTTTTGTGGATTTAAATTTATTTAGTTTAATCAAAATGCATGATAAAAGAAAATGAAATATAAATACATGAAAAGGCAACAAAAAAAAGAATTAAGGATTAAATATTATTTGATTTATTTCTTGAAATGTGACTTTTGGTATTCGCTGGAAGAGGAAATGGAAGAAACTTTTGTGTGAGATTTTATTTAGAGGATTTTTGTATTGGAAGGGGGTTGTATTCTCTTTCCAACAGATTTTGGGAAGAAATTTGGCAGTAAAAATTTATGTTATAGTACTGCATTCTTTTATTATTCTAGGAATTCATTGAGGAAGAGGATTGGAGTTGAAGGGAGGATTTTGTAGCTGCTGCTGGAAACATTCGTTGGTAGAGGATTGGATTGGCAAGAGGGATAGAGCTTCTTCAATTTTCTACAAGCGAAGGACGCCAGGTTCTTTTCTTTTAATTATTTATTCTCTGTTAAAATAGGAATCATTCTCTATGAATGAAATTTGTATCCAGAGTTGAAAATCAAATAATGGTAGGAAGAAAATCTATTGGGGTTATGGCTTAATCAAATAACATTTAGCTAGGAATTGGGAATTGTTATTTGTTATTTTTGTTATCTGGGAATGAGAAAATTTTCTTTCAATTAATTTCTGGGGGTATGATATCCTCGATATGCTTGTATGTTACAAAAATATTTCTCCTGTTTCAAAGAATAGTAATTATTTTTCCCTACTTTCGAAACTATACAGATTTCTGTATATATGTATATATACATATATATATATATAGGTATATATATATATATTAAATATATATATATATGAATATATATATATATAAATATATATATATAAATATATATATATATACACCTATATAAAATAAATGAGAAAATATTGAATGGAAATTCGAATTTATTGAAAAATCGTTACTTTTCTTTCCATCGCACTGTTCATGGAATTCAATGTTGATTTTATATTTATGTATGTTATGGCTGTGTGGTGGTTCGGCCTCAGCCATACCCACCACACTGCCATCGGTACCATGACAGTCTGTGGACTGTCCACGGCAGTCCGAAGGACTGCCGTGCGTAGTCCGTAGACTGCCCACGGTCGGCGTGGTTTACCATGCCTGTGTGTGTTGGGATTAAAATTCCCATTTAAATTTATATGTATTGGAATTTATTTAATACGTGAATTCTATATTTTAATTACTGTGCAGATTTTTATTTTATAAATATATATGTATATATATATAGATATATATTTATATTTGTAGATATATATATATATTAAATTATTTATTCTGATTCCTCTGATTTAACCGTTGCTGTATTATTTAACTAATTTAACTGTTATTTAAAAAAATATATATATATTGTTTCTTTTCTGATTTATTTATATATTCTGTTAATTTAACTGTTATTTAAAAAAATATATATATGTATATAGATTCTGCTTCTTTTCTGATTAAAATAAAGCAGAATGTGTTATAATGAAAATAATAGTAAAATAGAAAGAAATTTGTTCTTATTGATTTGTTAAATTACAACTTTGAGAGGATGAGAGGATATTGTTAGTAGAAAAATCAATTTACGTATATAGGACAGCATTGATTTATTTAATTCTTGTTTTGAGTAAATATTTTGGAATAGAAAAGAATTCATATTAATTTGTTAAATTGTGAAATTTGATAGGATAATATAGTAGAAGGGCAATTTGTGAATATATATTTATATCATCATTGATTGTTTAATTCTTATTTTTAAATGTGTATAGGGTGAAAATAGAGTTTAGCATAGAATCGAATAAGTTATCTTTTTATGAAATTAAGTCTTGTAGACTTGTTGGATTCTTAGAACAGATATTTTCTCTTTTTACATTCCCTCCTCAAAAAGGATTAAAATATATAAATATGTAGTGGTTTTAAAAGGTATTTATGTGTGTAAATTTATTTAGATAGATTTAAGATTTTAAGGTGGTGATTTCTAATATGTAGTTTGAGTATTTAGAGTATTGTTATTATTGTCATTTTAAAGTATAGACAATTGGTCTTAAATGGTTTTCACAATTAATTTAAATATTGGAAGTGAGTGTTAAGTTAGTATGATGAAAGGAAATGGAAATAATGTTATGAAATAATAATGAGTTGTTAAGTAGTTTTCAATTATGTTGATAAATGAAAAGGGAATTTAAATGTATGGGCATGATTAGTGATTGATTAGGGTATTCTTCAATTGAATAGTTTATTGGTGAAATGGATTTTAATATTTTTATAATTATATTCATTTAATGGTTGATTTGTAAGTGCTCTTTATGAATAAGTCTTTTAGAATACTTGTGATGGTTATCATGAATTGTTTTAGTTAATTGGGTAATTCCGTTGGGGAAGTTGTAAAGTTATTTAGTTCTGGTCGTTAATTGATTGGTTAATAAATATTGTTCTCATTTGAATTTTTGGTGGTTGTTTATTATGTAAGTGTTTTTGAGTTGTGAGTGGTTGAGTATTTAAGGTGTTCTTAAATTTGGTGCCTTGGATGCCTGGTTGAATGTTTTTACCTCTGTTGTTGAAGGATTGTTTTTGGGTGGTTCCATGTTGGTGTGAATGCCTTTGGAGGTTAATTTTGATTCAAGGAATCCTTTGTCATTTAATTTGTGTTGCAATATAATTGGGAACTTGTATTTTGTTGATGGGTTGTGGAAGTTGATCTTCTTGGATTTCTGATTTATTTTGTATCAAGGTTGTTTATGTGGTTTGGATGGAGTGGTTGATCTTATTTTTAATGTATTCACTCATTATGTTTGAATTGAAAATAGATCTGGTGGCCTTGCAATTATTGTTGTCATTGCTATGTTGTTGTTTTTATGAAGGTGATTTGCGTACCATCATAAGGGGGTTCTTGTGAGGAGAAAATTGAGGTCTCCCATGGAATGCCTAGTTGGTGGCTTTTGGTTTCATTAAGTGATTTCGTTGAATTAAAGGTTGATTTTCTTTTGCGTTTTCCTTTTTGAGGTGATACCATTGTTGATTTGTGGATGGGTCTTGATGAATCTTCCCTTTTTATGGCTTTTCTGAGTTACTCTCATATTTGATGAAATTTTATTCTTGTGTGGAATTATTGGAGAAAAACTCTTGATG
Source organism: Sequoia sempervirens (assembly GCA_007258455.2). Lineage (NCBI taxonomy): Eukaryota > Viridiplantae > Streptophyta > Pinopsida > Cupressales > Cupressaceae > Sequoia > Sequoia sempervirens. The sequence goes on from VDFB02367074.1 coordinate 21,100, forward strand.
GTTCACTTTACCCTCGTTTGTGGATTTTTCATTCTTTTGGCTTCCAGAGGCTTGAGATGATTGTCAGTTGATGTTCTCTTTTTTTTTGTGCCCTTGATGTGGCAAGTGGTTTGGTTTCATGATTTTGAAAGGGTTGTATAGAATTGTTGAGACTTTGATTATGTATTTAGAGCGAGATGGGTAATGCCTCGCATGCTTCTCTATTGTGATTCTTGGTTCAAATTAAGATGGTACAACCCTTGGTTTTTATGTTGTTGGGTCTCTAGGGAGAGTGGCTCCTCGTGGGGGCCGGCGCCCCGTTTAAGGGGAAGGGCTTAGGATAACCCACGAGTGAGTTAGTAATCAAGTGAAAACCTAATAATTAACTTAGGATGGTTGGGTAGTAATATCATTATAAGATTTTAAAAAATGGATGCCTTGTCTTCATTAGTGCTTCCGCAGACTAATGGAAGGCTGAGAAGGCCGTGGTTGGCAAGGTCATAACCTCGTCCTCATGAGAGGTTATCGGCTCCGCATGAGCTACCCTATGGTACCGGCGCCTCAAGTAGGAGGAAGGGCCAGGATATCCATAGATGGGGGCCGGCGCCTTAGTTTGGAGGAAGGGCCAGGATAACCCATGTAGGCTATGCGATGACACTCTCCCCTAGTTGCCCATGTGTTTTACTTTATTGTGTTCCTCTAGAAGTAGGTTATGGGAATTGGTTTAGATTGTTGGTTGTATTGATTTAAATTGATTATTGTTTAAATTCATCTTTAGTATACTTTGTGGTCTTGTATGATCTCAATTATATTTGATTTACGATCTTGTATTCTTATGGTACTGTGTTATGATGTTATTGTATTGTTAATTACAATTTGGAATTGTATTATGTTTATTAATTTAGTTGACTTGGAAGTGTTTCATGATCATCTTTTGATTACTTGTTACTGGTCATTGCTTTAATTTATGTGATGGGATTTATGATTTTAAGTTAGTATGTTGACTCTTGTAATCCTTGAGTTTTATGATACTTTTGTATGTTGTTGAGTCTTGTGGTTCCCTATTTGGATGTTCTTGGTTGTGGTCTCTTTCTTGTTAGCTCCTCAGCATGGGGGGTGGGTCTTCGGACTCACATGGTCGGGTGGAACGTGCTATGCACCCCATTGGGTCCCCAGTCGAGGATCGAGAGGTGCGGATTGGTGTTGTTGCAGCAACTCCAGAGTTGTATCTGTCTTGGAGCCAGTTATGATATTGTGCATCATGATTCTTGTTGTATGGTTTTCGTGCATATTGGAAACACTTTTGTATCATTGTACTTCTTGAGTATTGTATTGTAATGTAACATTAAACCTTATGTGGCTATTTGCAGTTGATATTCAATGTGTTAAGTTAATCATGTATATGTTGTATTTATGTACTCAGATGGTTTCTTATTAATGATTATCATGTATACATTTGTTAACGTTTACTTTGTTATGAATTATATCTTTGGTTTTATTCTTTATTGTCGTTGTGTGGATCTCAGTCTCGTAATGACTCTTCGTGTACCCCAAGGGATGTATGTGCTAATGAATCTTCTTAAATGAAATTCATGTTATGATTTAATGTGTATTACATGTATGTTATGTTTATTTTTTAAAAAAAAAATTGTGCTATAATTATTGTTTATTTGTCCTTTGGGGTTCGTACGGCGGGGCGTTATAGGAACCTAGAAAGAAACACCAGGGTAACCTTTGCAATATTGTGATGACACTCCACCTAAAATAATAGTTAACCTTGTGTACTTAGTACATTCGATTGTCTAAAATCTGGAAGCAATGTAACCATCAGTTAGTTATGTACTTGTTTCTAGGGTTAGTAGATTATGTCTAGGTAACCATATTACTATCTCCTAGCACAGGGGGTGGACCTACGGGTACCACATGGTTGGGTGGAATGTGCACCTTAGTCCGTTGGGTCTCCAGTTTATGATCATGGCAACGAGAGCTTCATGGATGGAGAGCTCGTACTTGGATGCATATGTATACTTCTTCATTGTAAATTGTAAATCTTGTATTTGTAACTTCCCTCAATTGTTTATGAGGTGAACATTTGTAAATGTAATAGTAACTATTATTTGATCTACCTCATCAGATGAATGAGTATTGTAATATCATATCAATGCAATGTAAGAAAACATATTTGTACTTTGGATTATCTTGAATGGAATTTCAATTGATGTGCAATGTTTACTTTTTTAATGTTTATGTTAATTAATTATAAGCAATGTGAAATACTAAAGTCATCTATGGAAACTCAAGTAGTGTAACGTCGCGTAACTTAGTGAATGTATGCAACTAATTAACTTAATATTATTACTTTAAAAAAAATTATTACACCTTTATACACAATTGCAACATTCTTTAGGTTATAAGACGGGGCATTACAGATTAATAAAAAAAAGATAAATATTAAAGATTGAATAAATTAAAAATTATAATAAAAGATTGATTCAAGAAGAAAATTATTAAAATTAAAATAATTTATATTAATAATTAAACTATAAGATAATTAAAGGGGTTGAGATCAAATTTTTAAACTTAATTATTCTAGTGGATGTCTTAAACAATTATTCTTTTTGAAATATCAAAACTAAGAATGAAGCCAACATAAAATTTTAATAAAATATATTTCAATAAAATGATGTGTACACTAAGTCAACTGATATGTAGGGAAAACAAAAACTAAGAGATAAAAAGTTTTTCTTGATAAAATTGGAAAACATGATTATTATAATGACACAATTTTAGATGTATTAATAAAGGTATAAGAAATTTATTCATATTTAAAAAATAAAAATATATACTATTTATAGCAACAATTTTTTGGGGGCTAGAAATTTATAAATTATAGGTTGAATGGTTGTGGTTTGTATTTTTCTTGTGTGCTTTGTTTGTGCTAGGTTGTTGGCCATCTGTCTTTCACTCTCTTTGTTTATGCTTCTGTTTCTCCTTTTAGTTGTTCGGTGGGTTGAGGTGTCTATGCTTTTTCTTTTGATTGTTTTATTGAACTCATGGGTTTAGGGGCCTTCCCCTACTTTCGATATAAAAATAATACCATTTAAAATTAAATTATATTAGTAGTCAAATGCTATGCAAATAAATAAATAAAATAATAGCACAAATTTTAATTAATTTAAAAATATCAAAATATAATTAAAAGAATAAAAATAATTACCACTTTATACCACTAACCTAAAAGAATGAAAAAAGAGATAAAAAGTCTTACTTTGTAAAATTGGAAACTCAGTTTGCAGAAACTAAAAAAAATATACCTTTACTTGGTAAAATTGAAAAACCTAATTATTATATTAGCACATTTTTGTATGTATTAAGAATGTAGAAATTATTATTTAAAAAAAATATTATTTATTAAAAATTTAACTCTTTTTAATTAAAACAATGAAAAAAAATCTAAATTATATATAAAATAAATATTTCAAAATATAAAATATAAATATAAATTTAATAAATAGGTTGAATAATAAAATTAAGAAAGTTGTTAATAAAGGACTAAAATTTAAATATAAATTTGTTGATTAAACTATAATCTTCTTAAATATTAAAAATATTAATATCAATATAATTTAACTATTTTAATTTAAAAATATTTTAAATTAATATGAATTATGATTTGTTACAATATATATAAGATTTTAAATTAATATGAATTATGATTTGTTACAATATATATAAGATTAATAGATGAATACTAAGTATGATTAATTTACTAAACATACTTAAATTTAACTCAATTAATTTTATTTATAACTGACATAAATATAAAAAATAATCGACGTAATCATTGCAACTCGTTCCGATGTGCTAGTATTAAAGTCAACCTATATTGCCTCTATAACCTTCCAGATTTTCATGGAATTATGTTTCCTCAAAATAATTGAATGAATACCACAACTTTCATGAGCTCTCCAGTTTGAACACCTTGGTCAATGTACTTTTGGACTGCAATGGCAGTTAATGTGAAATTAACTGTGTTTTTCTTTAGTAATATGTTCAATTTTTTTATTTTATTTTTTTGTTGGGTGTTGTTTTTGCAGTAATATGTTAGTTCTTTAGACGTTTTATAATAGAATATCCATTCACGATAGAATAGTCAAAGATAAGTAGAATGAGTTCTGTGAGAAATGAATCAAATAAAATAATAGGAAGAACATCTTTGTAATAAATGTTCCAATAGTTGTTATAGTATTTGTTGATTTAATGTTTAATATTTTTATCAATATTGGATCAATAGTTGTGACTTTAAAGTTGTTAGTGTTGATGATGACTACCCATAATTGAATGAGATCTAAAATAAAAACAAATCATGTGATGCCACATCAGCACACCAATAAAACATGATTTAGTGCACAACTATCAATCTCACTTTTTTTGGGGTCTTTTTGGACACCTTGACAAAAACCATGCTAATGTGGCATCATATTTGATGATGTGCCCCTGAAACCTTAGTTATAAGAAGGGGACTTGTCAAGTAAGTTGTAGTAAAAAATTGGGAATGATTTGAAATTTCCACATAAGATTTTGAGAAGCGCAAAGTTAGAGTGCTCAACTACTGGATCCTCTCCCCTAATGTAAGATAAAAGTCACAATCACAAAAAAATCACCAAACTAAAAGACCAACAACCTACACTATGCCAGATCCCAACTTTACAATTCACAAACCCTTAATTTCGATATAAAACTCAGAGATATTTTTATAAAACTACTAATTAACATAAATATATTAAAATACTTTCTTAATCCTATATAAAAAACTTTTAAAACCAAATTTCATAAGTAGTTTTCTAATCTTTATAATGTTTATTTTGATGCCAAAAATAATTGAGTGGATGTTGCAAACATCTTAATTAATTTAGTGTGCCCTACATTCTCTTCAAATAATTGAGTGAAATAATTGCAACACTCTTGAAAACATGCTTTCAAAGAGAGTCTTCTTGACAAAATAACCAACTTATTTAGAATTGTCAAGCCATTATTCTAGAATTGGCAAAACAATATCAAATAGATTTGTAGACAACATACCTCATAATTTATTTTTTAAACAAACTTTTGAGGATACTTTAAGGGAGCCATCTCTTGTGCATTCAAACTAGTAGCAGAAATTAAATTCTAGATTTTGAAGTCATTTATAGGCCAGCCTCACCCAAAGGTGAGAAAAAACAAAAATTCTTGCAATAAATGTGGAGGCTACGTTACTTCCTCTCCAAAAGAGTGAAGAACTAGACCCTATTAGAGCTCTGCTTCAAACATGTTATATTTTTCTCTTCAAAAATATCTTTCAAAACTTCCAATTCTCATTTTTTTAATCTTTCTTAATATTTGAATATTTTTTCTTATCTCTTCTCATTATCCCTTTTTATCATTCTTGGATAGATATTTTGTATTTATTATTTTCTTAGATTTTTGTTTCTCAAATCATTTGTGTGATTTTTTTTTTTAAATACATAAATTTATAGCCAAATTTTAAACCAAATATATTTAAATTCCCTTAAAAACAAAAAAAAAAATCAATAAAAGAAATCATCAATAATCCTCTCAATCTATCCATTCACATTAAAATTGAACCTATACAGACCATGTCTAATCCAATTTCAATCTGATTTTAATATCAAAATTAAGCCAAATAATTTGCAAGTCAATGTAACATGCACTACACCCAATTTGCATGTGAGCCTCTTAAATTTGTTTTAATAATCAGTTTTTCTAGAAGTACTTGGTTTACATTTACTTCTATTGAATCCTAAACTTGAAGTTGAAGCTAGAAGTTAAAAACACATAAGAATAATGCATGTACATGTAGGACCATAGACCAGAGAAAATATTTATATTAAGTTTCATATTGTTTATGAGTTTTAATTCAATCAAAACACTAGTATATGATGTCTTGTAACAAATGAAACGACATGGAAATGGAGCCTAATGCCAATATTTGAAGGCATAATGTTTCCCCAAAATAATTGAGTTAATGTGACAAGTTTCATAGTTCTCTTTTTTAATCTTTGCCTATGGTCAAAAGCATTGAGTGGATGTTGCAAAATAATTTAATTAGTTTTAGGGTGCCCTACATGTCTTTAAATAATTGAGTGAAATGATAATGGTATAAGTAGCTACAACACTCTTGGAAATATGAATTTGTTATTGATAACAAGGGATATTTAAAAGAGGAATTTGAACTCAATTATAAGCATTACAATTCACATGATTTTGGAAGTAAGTGCTTTGAAGTGTCAATGAGTAGGCTCAAGTTGTTTTATATGGAAGATTTTTATATACTAAAATTGAGAGTTAAAAAGTATATAGTTTATTTTTAAAAAATATTAGTGTAAAATTATATTTTAATAAAGTTAGAAGTAAAAATAATTCTTGTAATTTTTAAATAGTTATAAATAGTTATGATTTTATAAAGAAAACAATTTTTAAGTTATTGGTTTAAAATAAATTTGAAAAGAAAAAATCAATACAATTAAATTATAAGTGTAATGTTAATATTATGGAGTCTTATTTACTAGAGTTAATGAACTTTTTATTTGACAATTTTTTGTTATCTTTCATAAATTCTCAACTAATAAGAATAGTCTTAATCATTTTTAATCTATATCTATGAATTGTTCTTATACATCACCCAATTTAATAATCAAAAATAGATTCTCTAATGAAAATTGACCAACCTACTATAATCTTCTATTGTTTTAATTTTCCTACCTTACACATTACCCATTTGGAACTAATATAGACTCTTATGATTGTAATTCATAATTTTCCTCTATATAGTTCTACCAGTTTGATAGGTTTAATGCATAGTAAAATTTTGGCCTTCAACTTTTGCTTTAAAAGATTTTGCTTTAAAATCATGGCCTAAGTAAGAATTTTAGAGTTCAATAATTTAAGCACATTTAATTTTCCAAGGTCTATTAATTATGTTGTCATACTTAGCTTCAACGAATCAATTTATAATACCCCTTTTGGTTAAAGTGTAGATTTTATAAGTTGATTTTTAATATAATGTAATGTTTTTACTTTTACTTCTTTATAATTGTTATTGTTAATTTTGTTATTAATTGTGTTATGCATTTCGTTACGGGTGAAGTGTATCTTTTTGGTAAATATTTATTTTTATTCATTTATATTAATTTAAATAAATATTTTTTATTCAAAATAATAAATGTTAAGATAGATGTGGAAATTAAATGAATTTTAAAATGGTATTTAATTATATTTTTGAGATGGGCGGGGGCCCTAGCTCGGTTGGCTAAGTAATTCCGTTGCGGCTCTGCTGGTCACGAGTTCTAGTCTCCCCCCGTCCCGTGGTACCGGAGGGCGTGTCGCGCCAGCGCCGCCGGTCACGTTAAAAAGTTTACCAAACTAGGTTTATGAAATTATGCTACGGGATTCCTGCCAGTCAAAAAATTATATTTTTGAGATAAGAAAATGATGATAAATATGTTAGGAATTGATTTTTTAAGGTGTTGAAATTTTAGGGTTTGATTAGAATCTACAAATTGATTGTGCATTGTTCTAGTTCAGATTTACAACTATGAACCTAATAATCATCCTCATAGAACTAAACTATAATCATCCTCATAGAACTAAACTAGTATCTGGACCTAAACCTAGAATTGTGAGAATGAATTGATAGATATTTGATTTTTAGAATTTAGTTTCCTCAATCCTATGATATGTAAATCTTAGTAAGGACTTGTGGATTTTAGAAGCTCTTTTGGGGAATATGTTGAACTATAAGGATTATGTTATTCTTAGGTAGACCTCTACGAGGACCAATTCAATGGATTTGGAACAATTATTGAGGACAAAAAGCAAGTGTACAATGGGTCTAGTTTGAGGTATGTTGACGTAGTGCTCTAATAATGTTGTGATGGTGCTCTCATAAATATTTTATGATAAAAATTCTTCAATGATTCGTAGGCTATACTTGATATTTTGAAATGATTGAATCTATTTAAATACAACATAGCATACAAATCAACACAAATATGTACTAATCTGACTCACAATCATGAGTGGGAGAACACCAACTAGATTTATTTTGAATTTGAATTTAAAATCTTAGGGTTTAAATTTGTGACCATAAAAATGACTTGAGTCAAGTTCACATTCATGAATCATATCCACTAAGGTTTGAGATAAATCTCCAGGGATGAGTGATGATAGAATCAGGATGTGGTGATGCCACGATGTCTCTCTATTTTTTCATCTAAATCTCTCTAAGGAGCTACATATAGCTTGTGGAGAAGGATAGGAAAAATCTACGAAACTAAGGGTCTTGTAAATAGGTTGTATTTAAAATAATAATAAAATATTCCTTAAAAATAAAATAAGGAGACTTTATAGCCAAGCTCACTTTAATGCTTTTAATATTATTTTGATTCAACTAAGAAGTATAGAATTTAATATTAATGAGGAGGATAAATGTACTCCGTTATTTCATTCTATACCTAAATATTGAGAGAATCTAATAATTACAGCTGGTGGAAATATTATAGAGCCTACAATGGATTCTCTTATTTCTACTTTCCTCAATGAAGAAATGTGGAGAAAATCCATAGATAGGGGTTCCAAGGATGAACTACATGCTCTAGGTAGACCCAAATAAAAAGGTGGTAAGAAAAGGGGATAAGAAAATCCAATTCAAAAGGATGGTCTAATTTTTTTAGCAAGAGTAGAGTGAAATGTTGGAACTATGGGAAGTGGAGCCATATAAAGAAGGAATATATAGAAAAGAATAATTTTTTGAAGAATCCTCTAATGAAAAATTATTTGATAATGAAAATGATACTCTAGTTAATTTTGCTAATATTGTTGATGATATTTTATGCTCAATCAATTTAGGTGCCTCATATCATATAGATCCTCATGGGGAGTAGTTCTCATCTTACTAAGTATATGATGGTGTTGAGGTATTTCTCAACCACAATAGTTTGCATCAAGGTTTTTGGCAAAGAGAATGTAAAAATTATGTTCAAAGAGTAAATTTATAACTCATAGTTGTGTTGCACATTCCAAGATTAACTTTATTTTTTCTTTCAATTTCTAAGATAATGATGTTGGAGTGCAAGTCATATTTGATAGTGTAGCATAGTAAATTGTCACCCTTGATAATTTCACATTATTTTTTTCTCCCTCCTAAGTGCATGGACCTAATTGTACATCTAATGTCCTAAATTATGCATTTCATGGCTCATTTGGACATTTATCAAGAAAACCTATATGCAAAACCAAGAAAACATTTAATATTTTTCTCCTGAAACTTTACACCTCGCAAAATAGGGCTAGGAAAAAGTCGCCCTAGGCAACTTGGCCCTCCTATTTTACCTCCAAAATTTAATATGTTGAGGAAAAAAATTGTTATTTGAATTTCAAATGTCAAATGTTAGCTATCAAGATTTAATTTTTGAGAAATTATAATGATTGTGTATAAATACCTAGTCATTTCACCATTTGAAAACTAACAAGAAATTTCTAGAAATGTTGGTGATCAAGCAACTATATTATCGAGTCAAGAGAAATCAAGAGCAAATTTATTGCAACATTTCAATATTGAAGCATCATGTCAAGTTTTATGTAAGTTTGTTCATGTTCATGTTGTCATTTTGTTTGTGAGGACTAACCCTTGTAGGTCTTCCAAGAAATCAAGATAATTTGTAATCAAACCTTGAGAAGATTTTTTTGACTTCAGTCCTTCAAGGCATCAAATCCAAGTGGTTTGTTGCATTTGTTGTTGATTCATCATTCGTTTATTGTTTAGCCTCTATCCCTCAAAAGGATAAGCTCTATTTTATCAAATTTACACCATTGTGGAGGTGGAAAAACCAACACGGGGTTTGATTGATGCAAGCCCCTATATGGTAGATTATTCCAAAACTATTCTCAACCCACAAGGCGTGAGCCCTAAATTTCTTTATTATATTCTACTCTATTTTCTTTTTCTGTTGTGCAAGTGTGAGGCATGGACATCGCTCCAAGAAATTCTTTTCAGACATTTATGTACACAGTCTAAGCAAGTCCCTACTAGCACACATTAACCATTTAGTAGGTGTGGTATTTATTAGCTATCATTTCAACTCCTGGAGCTTTTTCAACATGGAGAAGATCTATATTATCGGGAGATTATTTGAGCTTAAAGTTACACTTATATTTTCATTTGACTTCACCTACTGCTACACTAACTGGCTGCATACGCAATTATGCTTATACTCTCAAGTAAGGCTCTCCGACACGCATTTAGTATTTCTACCAAAATCCTATCGAAGACAGGCCTATATGATTTGTTGCTTGGGTACAAGTTATCCTCAGACAACCACTTGAGGAGAAACTCAGATTAATAGATAATAACAAAGTTTTTCTTTGTGTATTATTAATCTTTTGTTCAATGGTACTATTATTTACTTACTAGCACTTGTACCAGAAGGGGTGCAAGGGTTACGCCGATAGAAAAGTATATGTAAGTTAACATATTAAGGAGACATTCTGTATAAATAATATGCGCATTTACAAGTAACTTTGTTATTCGTGACATTACATATTTTAAAATATAAAAGAAAAAGACAATGATGCATCCATAACTTATTATAGATTAAAAAAATCTAAATGTCTTGAGTTGCAGATACTAAGCCTAAAATATTGCATCTAGTTTGGGGTTTGGAATTTTTTGTTGTGGTTTGTTCTCCAATAAGGCAAGGTAGTTTTTCAAAACCCATGATAATAAATTTGCATCAATTCCCTAGTCTGTTACCATGAAATACATGGCCTACAACTTTGTGGACTTCTCTTTTTCTCCCTATGACAATTGGACTCATTCTTGCTTGTGAAGGTGGAACATAGCAACAAGATTCATATTATGATAATAATAATAATATGTTAACTATGATTAAATATTATTATTCATTTTTATATTTTTTGCTCACTAAGATAGGCTTTAAAAAACATCTACTATTGACAAATGTTATATTGTCCACAACCTCACTTCAGCTCTTGCTTTTTTATATATTCCTACCTATGGTGGCTATGGTTATTTCTCTAAACCAAATGAAAATCATAAAGAGGATAGCAGATGACCCCAAGTGATCCTAATTTGAGTTGTACCTGCAATATATCAGGAAAAATTACCAAAAAATGATTGTAAGACCAATATTTAAACGACCAAGCAAACATACTTAAGGACCAAATATTATTGAAAATTTTTACTGAAAGAAATTTACAAACGTCATGAAATATTTCTCAACTAAATAGATTTATCAACAAGATACAAACAATCACCCCAAAACAATAAAAAATATTATGTAAGAGAAATGATATCACATAAGAAAATTATGATGTCATAATTAAACAAAACTTGACTCTGAAATAGTACTATTCATGTAAAAAATTAAAGAAGAGGGGAAATTGCTCGTGTGGGCCCTTAAATAATTGAACTATGATCATTGGCATGAACATCCTCTAGTGTTTTCCTTGTGCTTACATAACTCTCACCATGAAAAGATATCTCCAAAAAAACCTTGTAGTGGTCTTGCTTATGATACTAGTTCCTTTGAGATGTTGCGGCTTCTCTTAGTCATGTAGCATTGGAGCCATTCACAATTATAATAGTCCTCTAAAGCTCCTGCCAAGGAGCTGCTGCAAATTCTTATATGAAATGGAAAGTATTGCTTAATATATTTAATATATTTAAAAGGATAATCAAATCGCAAGAAGATGAGGGAATTTTATTCTCTTTCACAAGTAAATCTTAACAATTGGCAAGTGTTGAGCCAAATTCCATGAACTTTTTCAGCATCTTCCCTACCAATGATAAAGTGGGTGCTTTGGAACAGGGCATGGACATCCATCAAAGCAAAATTGAAAGGTATTTTTGTCAAATATTATAGTTGGGAATGCTCTGGTAGACACTATGTAGTCACCAAGTCAACAATTGGTTGTGCTGCCCTGTAGGCTTATGGATTGACCGGTCATGTATTTGTATCCGGATAAAGTGCATGACTACTGGACAATCACCAGCAGTTCCATCTAGATCAATTCTAGTCCATGACTCGTAGGGAAAAGCAGGGATGATAGCCTAACTCCGCTAGTGGATTTCGATCTCTAATTGGATCCGCTTTTACATTTCACTTCTAGCTTTGTAACTTGAACTACAGCCTCCATGTTAGTGAAGTGTTTGACATAATGGCTCAATAAAATGTGGTCTTCTAGAATGCCATGATTGTAGGATATGCACAAACACATTTTTTATATGTATGGTAGATTTCTGCTGTCGTTTATATGAGCATCCAAATTTTCTGGAAATTGGAGTAATGTTACTATATCTCTTCTTCACTTTGGTTCTATCCATAGCTATAGGTCTTGAAATCATCTAAGTCCTCTTCTGTGCTATCCTACAAGAGTACATATAATTAGAAACTTAGTACTAGTTGAGAAGAATTCAAGAATTCTAGAGCTTCCACGGGCACTCTGAAAAAGGTTAAGAAAGAATCTGTCGTTTCTTTTCACCAAACCTGATTCAAAGAATAGGAACAAATAGAAATTCGCTTCCTATAATGAGCCCCCTATTTTGTGATTTACAAGGTGAAATTTGTAAGAAAGCTTCAAAATTCTTTATCCATTTCTCTCAATTCTTTGATTCTGGTTTTCACTTATAAATTGCAGTGGCATATGTATCTTTTGCTTTTATAAGCCTTACATCAGGCATACCAAACATCTGTAATAAGCCCACTGCCCATAATGTAGTTGGACGTATCCATTTTCATGTGCAACTGCATAAATCTTCTTTGAACCCTCCATCTCAAGCTCCATTCTTATCATATTGTGGAAGCCCTACTCGACCCATCATCTGTAATATTTCTATGATAAGAAAAATCAAACATATCTTTTTGCTTTCCCATCATAGTATTTTATTCTCTCCATTATTACAAGGTGTGCTGGCAAATTTACACCCCAAGCAAACATAAAGAAGATTGTAGAAATATGCTTCTGGAGCTTGCACGGGCACTTTGAAAAAGGCTAAGAAAGAATCTGTTGTTTCTTTTCACCAACCTGATTCAAAGAATAGGAACAAATAGAAATTTGCTTCCTATAATGGGCCCCCCTATTCTGTGATTTACAGGGTGAAATTTGTAACAAAGCTTCAGAATTCTTTATCCATTTCTTTTAATTCTCTGATTCTGGCAGTGGCATATGTATCTTCTGCTTTTATAAGCTTTATATCAGGCATACCAAACATCTGTAATAAGCTCACTGCCCATAATGTAGTTCAACATATCCATTTTCGTGTGCAACTGCGAAGACAAATTAGATAATTTTGTGTTGGGGTGAGAGAGCTTTAGGGGCTGTCAGACCATTTTAAACCTTTAATATTCTTTAGTTCCATTCATTTGTATCTTTACCTGCCACCATTGCTTATTTTAGAGTTTCTCAATCTCCATGCCAACAAGTCCGAAATCACAGTCAGTCACAAAGATCCTAGAAACTTAATTGTTTTATATTATCAATGGTGTGTATTGTAGATTTGAATGGTCATAAATATCACAAGATGAAGATTCTTTAAGTATCATAGATGTTGTTTGGTAGATGTGTTGTTATATCATATTATAGAAAATTTGATCGTTATATATCACAATATCAATAATATATAAACATCAATTTTCAGTTATTTATATAATTAAAAAATCCAAAATACAAACTCAATAGAGAATCACAATCATCTTATAATTCAAAATTTTACCCATTATTTCATATAGAAAAGTTGACAATGTATAAATAAGATTATGATGTTGATTAATGTTTCCAAAAATATTACAGGCAGAGAACTAAAATTTGTCTTGGAAATTCTATAATTCGCAAAAGTGATCATATTTGGTGCACTTACATAACTAAAATACACAAATACCCATGTCGATTTTGGTGACACTTTAATGGCATGAATAATTGAAATACCTAATATTTAAGGCTTAAAGCTGTGAAAAGGAGTCAGAGCATGAATTCACAATTGTGAAGAGGTTTAAATAGTTCAAAATAACATCATCAACAGAAATGCTGGTATTTCCATACATGTTTGTAATCTGTAAAAGTGCAATACAAGTTCCATGGCCTGAATAACATTAAGGTAGGATTCTGATTGACAGCTGCAATTTGACTTGAAACCTTTGCCAACATTCTCATGGTTTGTGCTAAAATGAAGGCTATGAAACATAGATATAGACATCTTAATATATCTTACTCGTTATTTCAACAATTAATTTCACCGCTAATTTGTAAGTTCTTTATCCATTTCTTTTAATTCTCTGATTCTGGTTTTCACTTATAAATTGCAGTGGCATATGTATCTTCTACTTTTATAAGCTTTACATCAGGCATACCAAACATCTGTAATAAGCTCACTGCCCATAGTGTAGTTCAACGTATCTATTTTCATGAGCAACTGTATGAATCTTCTCTAAACCCTCCATCTCAAGCTCCATTCTTATCATATTGTGGAAGCCCTGCTCGATCCATCATCTGTAAGATTTCTGTGATAAGAAAAATCAAACATGTCTTTTTTCTTTCCCATCATAGTATTTTATTCTCTCCATTATTACAAGGTGTGCTGGCAGATTTACACCCCAACCAAACATAAGTACTTTTGAAAATGCAAACATAAAGAAGATTGTAGAAATATGCCCAATGAGCCATCAAGAACATGGTTATACAAAATTCAAGCACTGAAAGTGACAATCAAAGCATTGATTTTGGCAAAGGATTACAAGCTATGAAACCATCTTCTTCAGAGGGACAGAGCATTCAAAATCATACACTACGTAGTATTGTAAAGTGCCCCTCAGATCAAAGTGATAAAATTTCAAGACATATATTGAAAAGAAGTGGTAGAAAAGACCAATTTGCTTCTATTGTTGATGATAATGTTAGCATGTATTCTGATGGGAGCTCTACTTAGACTGGATCTCATAGAAAATCAAGCAAATTTTCTACTGATTTCAATCTTAGTTATACTTCTGTTTACTTCTGATTTCGATCTTAGTTAGCATCAGAATAGTTTAAGAATGAAATAAAACACAATTAGAAAACTAACAACCCCTAACAGATTCCCCAAAAATGAAAAAATTCCCTGAAACCATGGCAAGTGACTAACCTCAAAATTTTGCACAGAGAGTGTTGTGCTATCAACAATCCGAAGAGAAAAATGGGTAGAGTTTGCAGGAAAAGTTTACAAAACCTTACCACAACAAAAGTTTTTTTTAAAATGAGACTAATGAAAACCAAGCTCCTACAGCTGCTGCTTCAATCTATTTCACAAAGGGACGCGGAATGAATACCAGATGCAAAGCTCCATGCCTCATTAAGATCATATTGTCATAGAAAAGAAAAATTAGACCCCATCAGAGACAGAGTAGCATACAACGAGGCCATTTCCCCCTTCCCACAAAACTGTACATGCACGTGACCGCACATACAGCTCCCTGCCAGCATCCCTATTATCAGTGTGAATGAATCGAGAAGCTCTGATATGCACTCAACCGACTTCAGTTAGGGCTCGATGCATTGTGACCCACCCTGCTTAGTAAACAAAAGTGGCTCTAAAAATATCAGGGTTTTAGGGCTAGGTAGATAATATTTGGCGCGTCACTAAAATCATATTCGGAGATGGCAATTTTTGTTTTCAGGCGAAGAAGTAACAGTAAACCACAATCGAAATACCTTACCTTTCGGAACAGCAAACAACTTCCAAAAATTGTTTCATGGGAATGGTTATGGCGTGAGACAGGTTTTGTCTGAAAGTTCCCACAATATATATAGCCTATCGGCTAAATATTAAAAAAAATTATCTCTTAAGCTGGAGAATACACTATTCGTACTAAACCCAATAATTCAGCTGGAGCTCAGCCCGGGTCACCCCATATGAATTACCAAGATGGGCACTATGGCAGCAGGCATACTTTTGCAGTTTCTCACAAGTTAATGTCAATTCAAGCTGAACTAATGCTCTGCAAAGATATTTAAGGACACATTGACTATAAATGAGCAAACTAACAAATCCCAACCTAACCTCCATTTAAAATGGTATGCACCCATATCTTGACTTTCAAATCTCTCATTAAATTTAAAGATCCTACGCCACTAACCTGCACAGAAACTCTACCCTCCTTCATTGCCAATAACATTATGCAGGCAGGTAGTTATAGGTAAGGAAAAGAAATAAATATAAGATATAAACAGAACTACAAGGTGCCCACTTGGATTCGAGCTCAATGTACAGGGCTAAGTCACTTGATTTGATATCATTATCTATATGAGTTTCTTTCGCCCCCTTGGTTTCTTATTATTGTGTTTGCTAAGTTTTCTTATTTATTCAATCTATGTTGTCTGGTGCAGGTAGCAGAAAAACAATATTCATTCGTAACAAAAGTTGCAGGTCTGTGCATTTTCTCACGGTCAAGCCAAGAGTATAGAGCAGGATTATCTTATGTTTTTATTCATTTTTAGGCCTTTTCTTTGAGTCTAATATTTCACAAGGGGGGTGCAAGCTTTACTCCCACGTTGCACACAGTTGCTCACATATGTAAATATTAAAAATTTTATAGAGCTGAAGCTTAACTTCTCAAGGCTGTTGTTCATTTATTTATTTATTGTATCATGTTTTTTTTTCATCTGCAAGATATACAGAATATCTAGATGCATTTGAGCTTGCATTCCCATTCAAACTACAACATTATGTTTTGTTCGCAGTAAAACGTATTAAATCTACTCATTTATTTGTTTATCCTTTTTTTTAATATGCTAAGCGAATTCTGTTTATTAGTTTGGTTCTTAACCGTTTAAATGGGAACCTAGATTTCTTGTGAAGTAACAAAAATGGAACCATTTAAAAAATGACATTCCACATTTGACTAGCGAATTTGCAAGGTTAAATATTTTAGATTGGTTATATGTATGCATTGATCTATATTTGCAGCTGAAAGAGTTCACAATTCTGAAATACCAGTGGGGTAATAAAATCATTATTTACAGATTTGTAAATTTGTAAAATGCACTTCTCTCTCGAATGGTGAGCTCATCCACCTGGTGTTCATCTCTGTATAAAATAATGCTCTACCACTTCATATCTCTGTGTTTTCTTACCTCCTATCGTGTGTTTAGAACAACCACAAAATTGTGGCTTTTATTTTATCCGCCAATGTATACAACAGTTATATCTAAAGCCTAAGATTGCAGATTTTAAATAATGTATTCCAAGTTTTGAACCAAAAATGCTTACTTTATTATTTGTAGATTTTAAATACTGTATTCTTCACATAAATGAAAATTCCTGTAATCTCAAGCATAGGAAATTAACACACTTTTGTCTAACTTTAATGGCTATAAGAAATTCTTTTTTTTCCTCTTTAGCAACTTTTTTAAACAATACAAAGGGAATTTAATTAAACTTACATAGTAATTACAACAACTAAAAATAACTCTTTGTTTCAAATATTTCTTTCAATACATGTTTACATAAAGGCTTCACTTCTTTTCAACAATGTATAATTTCCTCAAACTTTCCATGTAACAAATGATACATATTAATGAAACAAATATCATACCAATATATAAGAACTTGCTCTTTCCTTTTTTCTTTCATTACCCAAAGTAGGAAACTCATCTTTTACATTACAATATTACAAATAAGATGGAGAAAAATATGACTTTTGTGTCAACATCAAGGACTTGCTCTTTGCATCTTTCATTTTACGAAAAAATACTATCTTTCAAACAGTGAATAACACACAAATGAACAAAGCTTGCTCTCCACCCTACCATAATGGCATCATGGAGCCTCATGGGCTCTAGCCATACCCCCGAGCAAGAAAATATGATAACCCCAAAATGATGAATGGAGTCTTTACTCATTTTTACAAAGGGATAAAACTAAACACCAATTTCATGCTTCTAGGTTCTCTATTTTTTAATTTCAACCATAACCCATAAACTATGTCACTTTCTTGCAACTAATAAACAAGGGTAAATGGAAATAGGAATAACTTATCTTTTTTTTCAGGTGAAGTGACTGAAATCTTGTATCCATTTTTTCTCTCCAAACCAAGCCATCTTCATCACTATCTTGCCAAAGAGATGAACTCCTCTTCTTTTCTCATTATTTCTACCATCTTCACTCAAGTTCTCCAAGAGGAGAAGTGGGTAACATGCCACTCTTTCTTTCTCTCTAGGTTATATAGAACTTTCAACTTGCAACCCTTGAATGGGGAGGTGTGAAGTGTACCTACATCCATCAATGAGATTTTTTTCCTTATTGAAGAAGAAAACATGCACTTGGACATCCCCTCCTTCTTTCCATCACATCCTCTCTTCAAAACTCGTCACTCTCTATAATGAGGACTTTTCAAGGGTCAAATCATGTCCTAGGGATACTATTGTATGCCTACTTGACCCCTAACACTATGGTATATACCCTAGAGGGTTTATTTTTGCACCCCAACCAAGGAAATTGACCAACAACCCTCTTTAAAGACCTATCTGAATTTCAACTTGGATAATAGTTTCTAAACCTTATCCCTCAACTTACAACTCACTTGGAACACAAATAAATACCCTCTCAACCCATAATATAAATCATCCTTTTTTTTATATCAACCCTTACCACCTTACTCTATTAACTTGTTAACTCTATTTCCTTTTAAGCCTTGAAAGGGGGGTCAAATTCATCACCACAAAAAGATGTCTTTTGATTTACTCAATGGTCTTCCCTTCTCGTAAAGGCTCTTCCTTCCCTGCACATTATCAATGAAACCATAAGCAACGATCATATATCACATTGATCTGATAGCTTAAATAAGATTTAATTTTGTAACCATTTCATTTACAATTCCAACTCATATTGACAATTTATGATTCCAATATCCTTCATGGTATAATAATTAAAATGTTAGAATGATAAGAAAGAATATTATCAAATAATCACGCTATTCATCATCCACAATACATCTTATCATCTATTTAGGAACACGCAAAATAGATTAGAGATTTATTAATCACATGCAAGGTGGGGCCTTACAAGACTTCTACCAAAATTAGAGATCTACAACTAAATTGTCAAGTCACCAAATATAAAAATTCTATTAAGGTTAGCAAAATCACCTAATAATAAAAAAAATTGAGGGGGGGGCACATGGGCCACACCTCACAACCTACTAAAGGGGTTCAGCCTCTTAAAGAGTGTCACCTCCCTTAAAGGGAATATGTACAAAAGGTACCTTGCAATACCTTGTAATGCACAATACAATTTTTTTTATTTTTTGATACAAAAACAATAATTTTTAATTTTTTTAATAAAAAAATTAAAAATACCTCTATACACTTGTGTAGAGGTTGATCTTAGTGTTTCGTAGATATATTTTGTAGAATATTTCTATGGGAATTCGTATGATTAGGTAGGGGAAATTATGGCCCCAAACAAAAGTGTCTAAATTTGATGAATTGACAATTGATCTCTAGGTTCTTGGGCCTCTTGGATGGGATGGTAGGGTTATATTTGACCCAAAATGCTCATAAATTGTAACTACCTTTTGGATCTAGAAAGCACCACCCAACTTCAAACCCTTGTATATTTGGCCTCACATGTCTAATTTGGATAAAAAAAGGAAAAAATGAATTTATTGGACACCCTAAACTCAATAGTGGGGTCATATTTGCACCAACATGCTTCAATTTCAACCTACAATACAAAGCCACAATGAGGATCCACTAAAATTTGATATTTTGTATCGACTTTTTATGATTCTCTAGATCATCATTTGATGCAAGAGAAGAGCATACTCAACTTTTCAAGATCTACACACATGATTTATCAAAAAGAATAACCAAAGGAACCCGACCTGCTCTAATACCATGTAAGAGTTGGCTATGGAGATAGCTGCCCAAAATATAGAGGCCTAATAGAAAGCACAAGGAAATGAGAAGATCACTATGACAAGAATAAACTGTATTCCTATCAATGATTCCAAATATACAATAATGATGGATTGATATTACAAAGGGAACCCCTTGGCTATATAGGCCAATGTGAGACATAGGATAATATAATATTATGACAAGTTTCTTAATCTTATGCTATGAGACATAAAGTGATAAGTATCCTATGTAAACCATAAGTAAACCTAAGTAACTAGTGTGAATAGGACCTAGGTGATGGACTAGCTAGGTAAAAAACCCTTTCACACCAGCAATATATATCTATCTCACACACATACATAAAAATAAATAATACTTGTGTGTTAATTGATTTTGACCATTAGTTATAGGACTTCTTCTCTCATGTCTTTATTGCTCAACTATTCTAGTATCTTCCTTATTCGTCTTGTACTCTCTTTCTCAATATTTTCTCCATCCCTCCCTCTTTTTTTGTTCCCTCTTCTTTTCTTATTGTTTTCTATTTCCACCTCTCTAACCCTCCTTTATTTAGCTAATATAGGTTTACAATCCATCATTCATTTTTCTCTCATCATCTTAATGATAGTGTCAACACTCAAACTTGCATTTTCGAAAAGTACAAAAACAAAAGTATTGGTTCCTGCTCTTTCATTCCTTTGACTTGCTACAACCCATAATTTACATCCAATTAGATGTATCTCCCATGGGCCCTCATGTTGGATTATTTCCTTGTGTTGCATTATTTTCCTCTCATAATTACTTTGTGCTCAAATGTGAATTTTTTTTCTAAGTATGAGTGTTGTTTTTCCTTAGTGTTTAAGGCTAATTGGTTCTTTATGTTGCATAGTTCATGAGTTTGAAAACTATGTGATATTGCAATAAAATGTTAAGAATGGTAAGGTGTGAAGGAAAGGAAAAAGAAGTATCAAAGTTGTAATTCCCTCCTATTTGCTACCTTGAGATGTCTTGGTTTCAACATTATTTTCTATGTATCAGGCGATGTATAAGGCATTTTTGTGCTTGTTCTTGTTGCCTTGAGTGTTGTATGATGTTTTTTGACCACCCACATGTTTTGAGATAACATTCTCCACATGTTGATTGTTGGTGTTTTGGTTCTATTATGTTGCATGTATGACAGTGTACCAAGTTCCTTGTGAGGACTTGATGTATTTTGTTACTGTTGTGTTTCTTGAGATACATGTATTATGTTTTTTAGTTATCATAGTGATGTATTTCATGGTTAAATCAATATATGTTTCATTAATATATGCCTTATATAATGTTGAACCCTTTTGGATAATTTTTATGTGCTTCAATTATATTGAGCATGTATGCTCGATGTACTCATTGAATAGATACATGAACATGGTTATTTATTCACCTGATATGTAGGTCTGAGTTACTCCTTAATGGTTGTTAATCAAAGATGTCACTTTAGGCTTATGTGTTTGGTAGCCACTATTGCACTTAGTTGTGTTGGTAACCTATTTTTTATGTCCCATTTTTCTCTATTTTACCTCATAAGGTTTGCATTTTTCATTAATTTTCTCATTTGTTGATAACTGATTTGTGATACTTTATGTGGTCTATGCATTTAGGCCCTTTTTCCCTTATGTTTCCTTTCACTTGGTAATTTGTTTAGGCTCGATGTGTGTTTCATAAATCTATTTTATAAAAGTGACAAGTCCTTTTGCTGGTAATTTGGCATAGCTTAAAAGCCTATGCCATTGAGCTTTGACAAGGTTCTCACAACCTTGTTGGAGCCCAACAAGGTTTTTGAATTTTTTTCAAAGAATCTAATATGTCAACATTCTCAAAGGCTCGTTGGCAAAGTAAGGTGGTTCATGAACCTATGTTGGGTCCCAACAAGGTTGTCACAACCTTGTCGGATCCCGATGAACCTTTTTTAACTTGTTGAAGAATTCGAAGAGGGAATGTTCTTGGGATTGGAAGAGATTTGAGATGGTTTTGTAACCATCAAAATTTTTAGATGGTGGTTATTTTACAATCATGTGTTGTCAATTGTTGAGGAAATGAGGGAAAGAGAAATTTTTATACTTGTCAAAGTTTTGGGGTAGTTTTAGAACCACTTGTGGAGGTTGAAGGGGTTGTGACAACCCATGATTTTTCCAACACAAACTGATTGCCATGATGCAAAGATGAAGTTTGCAATAATAAAATTCAAGGCACCAAAATCATTTAAAAAATATTTTCAAATAGTTTGAACGCCAAATGTAGTGGCGCTAAGAGCATTAACTCACTAACCTACTTGTAGGTGTTAATCCACCAACTCGTCTCTCCTTTTCTAAGCACCATTAAGACTAGAAGTGATGTATATTGTAGGTGGGTATGCGATTCTATACTCCACATGTCTAATAGGGAGATGATTGGGCGTGTTTTGAGGGCAATGACTATCTAGTCCCAAGAATGCACCAAGGCATGGATGATGCATGCCTTCATGCATCTTCCCACCATACCCACTATTAACAGTTCCATCAGTTCTATCAGTGCCATAATCTACACTGGAAATGATTTAAAATTAATTTTTACTTGCTTATTGTATATTCAAAAATCTAATTTTTACTTTTTATTGATGTGCCATGTGCATTAATTGTGTATTTTTTCCCTATTTTATTTTTAATTTTATTCTTGATAAGATTAGATAATAAAATAAAATTGAAATATTTTACAATATTCATATTTTTAAAGAATAATTATCTTTGAATATAATATAATATTAGATATAGCAAATTTTTAAATATATTTAATAAAATAATTTTAAAATAAAATAAAAAATAATTTAAAATATAATTTATATTTTAGTAATATATATTATTATGTATTATATAATATTAATAATATATAATGTATATCCTAAAATATATGTACATTAATAATAATACATTATGTAACATATAATATATGTATTATATATATAAGGGGTTTTTTTATTATTTTTTAGTTTATAAAAATATACTTTCTATTTTATTAATTATATATATAATAAAATATTTAAAAAATAATAATTAACTTTGAATATAATATATTATAAGATATAACAATTTTTCAAATATTTAAAAATTTATATATTATTAATATAATATAATATAATTTATATTTAAATAATATATAATATTATGCAGTATATAATATTAATAATATATAATATATGAAAAGATTTTTATTTTATTTTTTATAAAAATGTACTTTCTACTTTAATATAATATGATTTATATTTTAATAATATATAATATTAATAAAATAGAAAGTATATTTTTATAAACTCAAAAATGAATAAAAAAATAACCCTTTTATATATATAATACATATATTATATATTATTAAAATATAAATTATATTATATTATATTAATAAAATATAAATATTTTAAATATTTTAAAAATTGCTATATATCTTATAATATATTATATTCAAAGTTAATTATTCTTTATAAATAGAAAGTACATTTTTATAAACTAAAAAACAAATCAAAAAATATCCTTTCATATATTATATATTATTAAAATATATATTATATTATATTATATTAATAAAATATAAATTTTTAAATCTTTTAAAAATTGTTATATCTTATAATATATTATATTCAAAGTTAATTATTTTTAAAAAATATTTTATTATTATATATATATATAATAAAATAGAAAGTACATTTTTGTAAACTAAAAAATTATTAAAAAAACCCTTTTATATATAATACATATATTATATATTACATAATATATTATTATTATTATTTTGGTTGGTAATAAGTGTATTTCATTGAAGTTTGAAATAAAAAGATTACAGAGCTAATACCAAAAATACAACCATTGCAGTCCCCACCACACCCCATCAAACCATGAATATAAAACAAAGAGATACCCCCAATACCCGCTCCATCCATCAAGGATTAACTCCCTAAATACAACTAACAATCAAACTTAGATTCCCAACCCCTATAGCACCTATTACTAGGTCAGGAGTTTGATGCTTTCTTTGATCTTCCTTTAGTTTGTGATCGTAGGACCATAGCAAAGGCTTTCTTCTTCTCCTTCTTTGCTTTCTTCCCCATGACCACTTGCCACCCATTCTCGAAATTTACAGCCTCTTTCTACCAATCTAAAGGTAAATCTCAGGGACTCCACCAAACTCCATTCCCACAATTCGCTTGTTGATGTTGAACATTATCCTTCTATTTTCCAGCTTCTTTCAACTAAGGTTTCACTCCCCCTTTCTTTTCCCAACACTCTGGTGTACCAGCCTTGATTTTGAAGGTCGTCTCCTTGATGCTTCCACTGGGAACAACTTTAGCACTATTTTCAACCGAAATCCCTTCCTGAGATGGGGCCTCTGTAAACTGTTGCTACTCCAAACTCCCATCCTCCTACAACGGCTTCTCTACTAGAACCAGTTCCTCTGAAGCCTGACTTTCCTCCACAATGCCACTCAATTGAGCTTTCCCTTACTTCACCTCTTGTTTCTCAACAGTATAGTGCTAGGTGGATGCATCTTTCCACCAAGAATTAGCTTTGTTGGTTCTATGTTTACCACACTTAGCTGCCAAATGTCTAGTTTGATGACAGATTCTACATCTGAAAGGCACCCCTTCATAGTCCAGGGGCTGTACCCAACAACCCTTTGGATATTTTAGATGAATCTCCTTTGGGGGTACCTTGGACACATTCATTTCTACCAAAATCTAGGCATAAGTCGAGTGCAAGAGATTTGAAGAGCCATCATCCACCATTACGAAGGTTCCCAAAGAGTTCCCTATAGCCTCTAAGCATGAATCAAACCAGAACTGCAAGGGGAGGTTGGGAAGTCTAACCCATTAGGGGACCCTCTCAAAAACTTTTGTAGTTGGGTTGAAAGTTGGATGCCATGGCTTTAATAGCAGCACATGTTTCTCTTCCCAATCCCAGTGGTAGTGTAACACCCCTCCATTTTGTTCTCTTGATCGAACAGTGTTCATTATGTATGCTTTGCTTTGTTAGCACGTTGTTATAAACTTGATTACTATTGACCGCTAATTGTTAAGTGTTGTAAACATTATGTTTTGATGTGATGGCACTTTAATCAGATGTTATTATTATTTCATATTATGGATTAAATTAGCATGTATGTGAATTATTGATGTTTATGCTTTGATTATATCAGTGATGATTAGATGCGTCAGTTAGCGATATTGTATTGGTGAAGGGGACGGGATCACATCGCTCGCATGTGAGTGCCCTGTGATCCCACGATTTTCTATTCACGGTGTGTTTTAATATATATATACATATATATATATATATGCATGTTTCGACACTTGTATTGTGTGTAGGATGCAGGTACATGACATCGACTCGACCTGGTTCCATAGGTCTGAGCGTGTCCCTTGTCCAATGGAAAACGATTGGGAGATAGTAGCTAGGTTTTCTGTGTCGTGACATCGCCCTAGCCATAGTGTGTCGTCGGGTTGTTAGTTGGGATAAGTTAATTTCTTGGTTGCCTCTTCCCTCCTTGCCTGCGTATTTAAATTTGCAAGAAAAAAAAAATGGTGTTTGTTTTATTTAATTTCATTGTCAAAATAAATAAAGGAGTGCTCATTAATTAATTAGTTAGTTTAATTCAATCAATAAATAATCTAATCATGGATTAGATTTATTTATTGATAAATTAAATTAAAATGTTATGTTAGCATTATTAAATTTCAAGATCAAATCAAAATAGAAATTGCCTTGCATTCCTTTTTTGAAATAAAATTAAAAATGATTTTTAATGTAAATTGGTAAATTCAATTTTGTTGAAGAAAGAAAATTTAATTATCAATTGGGTTGCAAAAATAGATCTTTGTTTTAAATTAATATTGTGCAAATTACACTTGGAAATGGAAATTGTTTTATGAAATTGCAAAAATAAAATATATTGTTTTAGCAATAAGTTTGGTGGGTGAGTCCATTTTAGGGGTTTGACAATTTGGGGGAAAAATTGCATAAGGTAATTCATTTTATTTTTGAATTTTTAATTTTGAATTTTGGTGGAGAATTGGAAAATTGGAGAGCAAGCTTGGATGGAATTTTTGAAAAATTAGTGAAGGGAAGATTGAAAATTGGTAAAGTTGAATTGCAAAGCAAAGGAAAAACCTCCATTGAAAGACTTCAAGCTTGGAGAAAACACAAGGTTATTGTTTAAATTTTGTGCAAATTCTTTATTTTGAAAATGATTTAGAAGCTGTTCAAATTGTTAGAAGATTTAAAACTGTGAATGAAAGGAAAAACCCATCAAGAAATTGCATTCAAATCTTGAATCAAAAACTCTCAAGATAGTGTGAAAATTTAGAGATTAAACTTGGTATTATCAAGCTTTTCAACAGAAATTGTTTGAACAACACATGGTGAATCCAAATGAAAATCTCTTGTAAAATTTCTATGTGTTTGAGAAGAGCTTCATTTAAATTTGAAAAAGAATGAGAAATCTTCATATAGCTAGGTTAAATCAGGGGTTTTCAATGATAATTTATTTTGTTTCTGAGAATGAGCATTTGCCCAATCTGGGTATGAAGAAATTTTGTATCTATGGTTCTTTCAATTGAAACTATGGATATATATTTTATATATATGTGTATATATATATATACCCAATTGTATAAATACATATATACAAATATATAAAAAATATATATTTTTAGTGAATTCGTTTTTTAAACTGTATGAGAAAATAAATTTGTGTTTTTTTTGGTATTCTGGTTTTTACCTAGAATCTTTTTTTTACCAGTTGAAATTTTTTATCATTTCGAATGGCGAAATGTTTTTTTTCCTGTGTTGTGCGTAGTATGGGTGGGTTTCAACCCCTGGCAGCCCCTATGGCTAGGGACGGTGGCCTGTGAAGGCAGCGTCGTCGCTGCCCTCACAGGTCGCAGCCCCCAACAATGGTGGTTACATCCTTGTTAGGACAGGGCGAGGCCCAAACCCTGTTTGACTTATGCATTTTTTTTTTAAATCCATTTTTTTATATTATATTTATTATATTTATTAAATATAAAGTATATAATATATTTTATATTTAATATATATAATATGATAATTGGAAATCAATGTTTTAAATTATCAATTAAAATATAATTAATATATATATTTTAATATATATGTTGTATATAATAATTTAAAATTATTTATATATAATATATGTATTATAATATATTTATATTATATTTTAATGTATGCTTAAGTGATTATTTATATTTAAATATTAATTATATATGTATTTTAAAATATATATGTATATATATTTGATTACATAGATATTTAAAAATATTTATATTTATATTTAAATGTGAATTATTCTTTTTAAAAAGAGAAAAGGTATTTGTAAGGGATAGATGAAAATTTGTTTATGGAAAATCAATGTATATCAAAAGAAAGATTGATTTAATTTATTGTGTGTATTGCGTCAACAAGAATCAAATGAATAGTCAAACTCTTATGTGATAGTGCAAGAACATAGTTTATTTAATTTGATTAAGTGTACTAATGCGATGAATGATTGGATTTATGAAATCCTAATGTAGATTACCTTATATTGTTTGCAAGCCTCTTTTCGTCGTTGGGCATCCATTCTTGTTGGAATTTGAGTCAGATTTTGTAAGTCTTCTAGATCGAACCATCTACTATGTTCTAGGGTTGTTGTCATGTCGGTCGACCTTGTTTGCCTTGGGTAGTGCGTAATTGTGTCCAGTGTTGTACCCAGTTATCATGAACGGGCTATGTTGACTTCATGTCGTGATTAGGGATTCATTATGGACCTAGGATGCACTTGAGTACCCTTTGGTTGTGGTATAGTTCCACGTGTTGTCTTAGAGAAGTGGCTTACATTGAGGGCCGACACACAAAGTGGTGCCAGGAGATCTCAATGTAAGTTAGTTAATTCAGTGAAAACTTAAACCAATTGATTAGTGTAGGTGGTACCAACATTTAAAAAGATTATTTTTGCCTCACTCATGGTCGCAAGTGCTTGTAAAGACTTGGGATGAGATGAGAAGGCCTGGAATGGCAAGATCATTATCTTGTCCCTTTGAAAGATAACTGATTCTGCATTGGTTTGCATGTGGGGCCGGGAGTCGTTAGAGGTTACCAGGATATCCCGAGATGGGGGCCGGGACCTAGGAAGACTTGCCAGGATATCCCATGCGACATTGTGATGACACTTCTCCTAAGTCAACAATATGTTTGTATTCATGATGTGATCATTTACTTAAAATCTGGAAGCATTGTAACCTTTGTGTCATGTGATGTCATGTCATGTTTGTATCTTTTTCAGTTGAGTCATGTTGCCTATGTTTAGAGGTTGTTGGTCTTGACCTAAAATCCTTGTTACTATCTCCTAGCACGGGGGGTGAGCCTTCGGGTATCAGTTGGTTGGGTGGAACGTGCACCTTACTCCGTTGTTTTTTTTTGGCTCTTGCTCGTGTGGATGAGGCTTTCATATTGGAAAGCTCGTGGAATCCAGTTGCTACCTTGGTTCTTTTAGGTTAGTCATTCTTGTATTATTTTTACCCCTCATTGTTATCGAGGTGGAAATTCTAATTAAGCTATCATGTTATTGATTTACCTCATTCTGGGAATGAGTGATGTAATTGTAATTGTAAAACTTCTGTTATTGGTAACCATGAAGGATCTCATGGTCTTAAATGAAAATCTCATGTATGGAATGTATGTGCTTTAATTATTTAAGTGAATGTTGTTATGTTTCATTTCATGCATGTTGTTTTAATTTGTGATTTAAATAATCTTTGTCTCGTAACCTTAGGGGATTGTTGGCTTTGTGTTGTAATCTTACATGTATTTGTAATTAAAAAAAAAAAAAATTGTGCATTTGTTTAGTAGTTTGCAACTTCCCCTAGGGTTGCGTGGCGGGGCATTACAGGTAGTCACCGAAGATCTTATTTTTATCATGTTCTTTTTCAAAAACAACTATGCAAAAAACCTATGGCCATTGGATAGATTTGAACATACCCTTCCAGTAGGGGCCTCCAGTAGTTGGAAATCCACTAATGAAGCTCAAGAAAGCTCAGCCAGAAACCCCTAAATCTTCCAATCAGGCCTAGCCCAGAAAAGACTTTTTCATTAAAAGCCACTTCCTTCACCAGTTCACCATCTAGTTCCAGGGTGATTGAATCAAAATCAAAGAGGGAAACAAGGTCCCCACCATTCCCCCCATCAAATCTTCTACTATGTTGTTTAACAGACCTAGGGCATCCAAAATTACAATTCTCATTCCTCTGCTTCCTTAAGTCCTTAGCAGCTCCATCTTCACCAGAAATGGCAATACCCTAAGGCAACTATAACTGGTCTCCTTTTTCATGAGTTGGAACTCCACCACGTTGATTTGATGACAGCCTTTCAAGATCCTTGTGACTGTCTCGTATTCTCCCACAGTTATCAGAGTCTCTGACAAGAAGATAGACCCCCTCGCTTCCCTGAATCGCCTTTCCCTGGAGACATGACATGAGTATAACGCTAGCTGCAGCCTCAATAACAGAGCCTCTGTTGTTTGGTTTTGAAGGCACCCCAACACTTTCTTTCAAGCTACCCTGACCATCAGCTCCTCCACAGCAGTCTCCACCAAACCTGGGACCAAAGTTATCTTGAGACGTCGTTCCCACCAAGTTTGGCCCAAGTAAACTCCCTCTATCTGCAACGCCCAAAAAAGGACTGTTGGCATCCATTCAGTCCTCCCACTACATGATAAATTATTATTAATATACATATATTTTAGGATATACATTATATATTAATAATATTATATATTACTAAAATATAAATTATATTTTAAATTATTTTTTATTTGCTTTCAAAATTATTTTATTAAATATATTTAAAAATTTGCTATATCTAATATTATATTATATTCAAAGATAATTATTCTTTAAAAATGTGAATATCTTAAAACATTTGGATTTTATTTTATTATCTAATCTTATCAGAGAATAAATTTTAAAAAAAAATGAAAAATAAATTAGGGAAAAAATACACTGTTAATTCACATGGCACATCAATAAAATCTAAAAATTAGATTTTTGAATGTGCAATATGCAAGTAAAAATTAATTTTAAATTATTTCCAGTGTAGATTACGACACTGACAGAATTGTTTTGAGGCACAATAAAGACTAAGAACTATGACAAGAAGGCACAACTACCACTTGCAATTGTACAAAATCATAAATTTTT
Source organism: Sequoia sempervirens (assembly GCA_007258455.2). Classification (NCBI taxonomy): domain Eukaryota; kingdom Viridiplantae; phylum Streptophyta; class Pinopsida; order Cupressales; family Cupressaceae; genus Sequoia; species Sequoia sempervirens. The sequence goes on from VDFB02367074.1 coordinate 51,284, forward strand.
AGGGCCCTAGTTTAAGTCTACATGTTTCCTTTTTGGGTGACCTACAATGAGTATATAGATTTTTTTTCATTTTTCAAGGCATGACAAAAATAAATAGAGAAGAAAAAGAACAAGAACACCATTGCATATGGATAGGTTTTCAGTTCTAATGACAAGAAAAAAAAGAAACTTTATTGTAATTTGACTATTTGGGTTCATCCCAAATGTGTAACTAACATTTTGTAATCTTTGAAGAAAGAATTTAGTGTGTAGAATCAAACTTTTTGAGAGTTTCCATTGGAACTATGTTTATTTTTGGACTTGTATATGATTAATTGTTCAACTTGAAGGTATTAAAAACCTGTAAAGCTTTTACAGGGTGTCTTTCCGCAAATAATAAAATAAATTATTAGGTTTGTTTGTGGATCATTAAGTAGACTCTTCTAATATTTTGAAAAATTAGTTATTTAGTAAATGTGTATGTAGAACCTAGTTTACATATGCTTTCAGAGGAATATAGTCTTCAGTGGAATCTTCATTAAGGTTTCCATTTTAAAAATACAATTAGCTACATGTTTGAATGAACTCATGGCTCTATAGCCCTTCTAGAATTGGCACCAGTCTGCTATGAACTCTGTTTCTCATCACCCCACATCTAAATGAAAAAAAATTAATCTCACTTTATTTTGAGTTTTGGTAAGGTAGTTTTAAAATTTTTAGGCATTAGAGATATGCAAAGTGTAAGGGGATATATTATTTTCATTAAATCTCATGTTTGATAAGTTTCTGCTATTATAAGTCAATAAGCTTTGCATATCCAAACCAACACATATGTATATTGTGACACTAGTATTGAGATACACTGTGTAGTGGATATAGTGTTGTAAGGAAGTTCTCAATAACAATTTCATTAATCAATCCAACACCTTATGAAACCCCCCTTGGTCTTGTAGAGTCAAAAGTGAAGGAATCTTACCCACCTCAATAATTGCTCCTAAGTTGCCTAGCTTGAAAATTAGTTTTGTGATATCCTTCCCAGGTTCAACACTCTTGGCACTTGAGAGACTATCCGTCCTTATAGATTCAGAGTCTACAACTCAAATCACCAACATGTTGAGTGTAAGATGAGCATGTTTTCCCTTATGATTTGGATCCAAATCAATGGTGATTTGGGTATCTGTTAGTTGTGGAAAAACCAAAAATGCATTATTTTAAATTGGTTATTTATTGTTTATTTGAATGGAATTATATTTTAAAGATGAAATCTTCCATGTGAATAGAGATTGATGCATTAGGAAAGAAAAGAAAGGGAAAATACTATTTAATATGTGTTAGGAATGTCATTTAAATTGTTGCAATTAGTTAAAATTGTTATTCAATATAAATTTCCTTTGGTTTTGGAAAATGAATTAAATTATTTGAATTGTTTGAGAAATGACTTAAATAGTGTTACATTATTTTCCTTTGAAAAAAGAAAGAAAATGATTTAGGAATTCTCCCCTTTAGGAGAATCTGGTGAGTCACTATCAGAATATATGATAAGAATATTGCCATGGCTACTCACATGAATAGGAGCAATGATAATCCCATGATAAGTATTCACTTCTTCTATAAAGAAGATCGATGAAGATGGATTTGAATGTGTTGGAGAAGGTGGATTTGGATTTTTTATAATGGGGCAGAGTTATATAATGTTTTGGTTTTCTCTTAGGAGGCAAGCAAGGGATATTAATATCAATAGTTGTGGGGTGGAGAAAATCTTAAAAGACTTCAAGATAGATACACTAAAATGGTACTAAGTTAGAAAGTGTAGCATTGGATATTACAAATGTGTTTATCATGTTTTTCAACTTTGAAAATAATGGACTTCTAGGAAGGTTTAGAACAAGAGGCGGTTCCATCGAAGGAGCTAGGGACACTTGCATCCTCTTAGGGTGAGGTTCATTAAGATCCTAAGAAGGAATAGGAGATGATGTGAAAGAAAGAACCACTAGTAGTGGATATGGAAGAGAAGAAGGCATCACCAAATCTAGAGGTGGTCACATCGAAGGAGGTTGCTTAGATTCCAGTATTTGCATAGTAGTTTGTTCATGGGCCAATACACATCAAAGACACTTATGATCATGCGAAAGTTGATTATTTCGATGATGGGGTCCATGCACAATTATCAAAGGGGGATCACTATGATTTGATTGTGGGGATATCTTCACTTCTAGGAAAAAAGGAGGAATGGTTCCAACAAGTAGAGGGACAAAGATCTAGGGTGCACTATCCATAGCCTGCATCATTGGTGCTTCCTATTTTTGTCACATGGATAGTGAGAGGAACATAAGGGACCACTAAAGGATGAGATATGAGAGGTGCACGAGAGGACTTCTATCCACTAAGCTATTTTCCTTTCACTATTAGAGGGGTAGGTATAGGAACATTAGGAGGCATAAAAGGAGAGAATATATAAGGGGAATATTTGCACAACATAGGTGACTTTCCCCAATTTCAATTTTTGATATTTGGGGGAACAAGATGCACCACTGAAGGTTGGGAAAACTTAGTGGGGACAAGAGGCCTACTCGATGGAGCATGATTATCTTTAGCCATTGAAGAGGTAAGCATAAAGACAAAAACATGGTGCTACAATGGAGAGACCAAAGGGGAAGTAACCATAGAAGATGAAGGCATTGTGGAAGGAGGTCCTAAAGAACCTGCTTTGAATTTATAAAATGCTTTAAATAATAGATAATCACAAGGTTTTATAAGACCTAGAGGCAATGGACAAAAATAATCAAGAGAAAATTATCCATTTGACAGAAGTGGCCTATATCCAATGTGTTGAATAATATGAACTGTGTCATTATGAGGAAATTTTAGATATTTGTGTACCACATAAGCAACTACATTCATGAAAGTTATCCATGGAATCCCTAACTTCACTATGAATAATTCAAATTTGAGGATAATAACAAATATGGTTTTCACCGGCTTAGGTCCAACTTGGACCGTCAAAGTAATGGAAACCATAGAATGAAGGGAGAGACCATTGTGTGTATGAATGGTCATTGAAGAATAATCATATTTTTCCTTTTGGAATGCATTGATAAAGATATTTCCTTCTATTATAATAATCACCCTACTAACAAGATCAGCGAGAACACCATTAATGGTCTTCTCACTAAACCGAGGGATATAAAGAGGTCTGTTATCCCTTGTAAAGGGAAAATCATTTGAAGTTTGAATATGCTCAAAACCAACCCTTAGGGTAGTGTCATGATCAACATCACCACATGAAGATGGGGATGAAACTATAGTTGAAAAAATATTTACAAAAATATAATGAGGAGGCGAATTAGGATAGTTAGACACGCCTGTTGTGAATTGTTCTTTAGAGCAGTCCCATCTAGTTCAAATAGGAGTTGTAAATGGTCTAGATTGTGACATGTTTAAATTGCGAAGACTTCTTCTAACTATGTTACCTAAAGAAAGAGATTGGGTCATAAAGCTCATAAGATTCTTTACAACACTCAATCTAACTTTAGTGTAAGTAGCACAATAAAAAGATGTTTTAGCAATTGATTTTATATTTTTAAGAGTTTTAATTTTTTTCTACTTTTTTCACTAAAGTTTAAAATGTAAGAGTGTCAAGATCAACAAAATGTAATATATTAAATAGATTCTAGCAAAGGAAATAATTTTCCTCGAGAATCAACTTCCTATATTAGCATTAGGATGAATCAAACAATTTTTTTATAGTTTGATAAATCATTTTTATGTTTAGAACAAGAAATTTGATTTAAATATTCCAATTCCAATACAAAATGTCAAGTTACAATAAAATTTCAATAATATATTTTTTTGTAATTGAAAACAAAATATAATTTCTATAGAGAAGGAAAGTCAAGTCATAAAGATAATTTTATAGCCTTCTAGAAGTCTTCGCCATAGACACCATTGTGTAGTGCAAACGTCCTCACGGCGTGTTGTCATCTTGAATAGATGTAATGATAAAACTAAAAAACACCTCAAAATTTTTGCCTACATACAAAAAAAAGATATCACAAGCCCACCGTATATGAAAGATATTTAAATAAAAAAATAACTAAAATATGCAATAAAAAACCTAACTAATATGAACCAAGAAAGATAAGCTAGAAGAAGAAAGGATATCACCTAGATGCCACTTTTTTTTAACTTGGATACTTGCACATAGAAAAGAAGAGGAAAATTTTTGGGTGGTTGTTTAGGGGCTTGCCTTAGTCAAACCCCATTTTTGGTGTTTCACCTACACAGACAACTAGGATTGATTTGATAAACAATTTGACAAAAAGAGATGTTGATAGAGATTGATAAAATGTAGTGCCAATGATTCAAACAATAGAGTTAAACATAGTATTTGAACACCAAAGATATCTATCTACTAGCATAGAAAATATTTCTAATAATGAGAAGACAACAAAAATAATGTATCTCTCACTAGGAAGTTGCAAACAACCTCTAAAGTGAGTTGTGAAGCTATAATATTGTTGTGTTTTTCAATCCCATCACTAAGAAATGACATGCAAAGTGTTGAATGAGTGTTGTTTCTTCAAAAACCTGTAAATCTTCAAGAAAGTTGCAGATCCAAAGCCAAAAGTGTAGTATGAGCATGATAGTGAGAGAAACATATATTTTTGTAAAATAGAAAGTTGTGGCTTTTCTACTAAGTGTAACTACCACACAAGAGCATTACATTCAAAAGATTCTCGAGAATGTAATGTTCCAATAGCCACTTGAATTGCATTTTTTTGTAGGACATTAGTGCATCGTGCAAATGCTTGTGCATAGTGCTCTTGTCCAAAAAAATGGACTCAAAAACTTGATATCATAATAATTTTGCTAGACAAGAGATATTTTGATGTTAACATTTTATATTTAAGCTATTTCTATATCATGAGCCAAAAGGGAGGACATTACATAGTGCAAAATTGTAAGGTATGCCATTTCCTACACTACATAGGGTGATAACCACATATACCCAAGGTGACAGTAATTAAATGTAGAGGGGGGGACCAACTGCACCAAGGCTCCAAGTCACAGAGAGCTAAGAGCGGAAGGTTGCACTAATCTACCTCAATTGGGAAGGATTTTTAGGTTAGGATAGAGAATGAAGAGCACTCTCAAGTGCTTTTGTCACTCTACTAACCTAGGAGTTTGGAAAGAGCTAAACAAGTTGGTTTTTGGAACCCGAATCGTACCTTAGACAGCTCTCTGCCTAAGGATAGCAGTGAGGGTCAAGGACGAAAGTGCGACGTGTTGGCATCTCTCTAGTGTGTTGGCGTCCATACGGTCAAAAAGTACAAAATTATAGTACGAGGCACAAAAACCTACTAATAGTCTAGCAAATAGAGTTTAAAGTACTAATAATAATCATAATGATAGAATGAACGAAATAACTAAAAAAATGATAAAGGAGATGACGAAAGAAAAGGTGATGAAGATTAACTCATGAGGAGTCTAGTTCACCAGCAAGCTCCACATGAACATCTACCTACACACAGTCAAGAGAGGAAAAATGGTTCGGTTGTACAGGGGTTTGTCATAGTCAAACCCATGATTTGGTGTTTCCACCTCCACAGACAGCCAAAATAGCCACGAGATAGGAAATATGATAAAGAAAGTAATAGAAAGGATATCAAACAATAGTAATAACACTATGCTACGTAAATCAAGTGACAATATTATGAAAATGGAGAAATGAAACAATATCACCTTCTCAATCAAGGTGTCCTCAAGCAAATAGAGAAAGATGCAAGCTTGGTAAGGTCTACATTGCCACAACAACGAAGAAGCAGTCCCACAGGACACCAAGTCGCAACTCCAAGGGTGGCAAGAGTGTAGCAAGAAGTGGAGAAGATGTGTAGGAGCTCAAGAATTGTCAAGCAAGATCAAGCTAGCATGTGTAATTGTGAAGAAGATGGATTGAATTGCTAAAGAGATGAAGTGAAAGAGAAACAAGCCATTTGAAGATGAAAAGGGAGGGAAAGATCCGTTCTCGGGTCGGTTGGAAGGTGTAGAGGCATTACGCTTCATCACCAATGGAGAACATAACATCTTTACAGATTCCAGAGGCAAGAATCTGTCAGGGACGATAGTGCTCCGTACAGACATCTATGTGTCATGTGTGTGTCCATGACTAAAATTTTGCCATCGACACAAAAAAAAAGTGCCAAGTGGATGGAAAGCATATAGGTGATGTGGAATTTCTTAGTCAGATTTGATTTTCTAAGGCAAAGGATGTAAAAGGGGAATTTGCAAGAGTACAAATTTTTTCTGATACATTTTTCCCCTACTTTAACAAGCATGAATGTTAATGAGTTTGGTAAAGTAGGTCAAAGAGTTTAGAAATGTATACCTGAACCATCAAGGAAGCATACTGCAATCTGGCAAGCTCGAAAGCATAAGGCAGGCAAATGGCTCCTCAAGTACTCTCCTGAGGAGGATTGAATAAAGGACTTCATAGATCCTCAAAGCTTTAGAGTTGATCAAAGTGAATCGAAGGCCCACAAACCAACGATGGAAAAATCTTGCAGCATGCAAGCACTTTGCATGTCCTCGAGCCTGTGAAGAAGGCGCCCTTAGGTACTCCCTCTTGAAGGAAGCCCAATGTGAGGGGACTCTGCAGAGTCAAACTAGAAAGCAGCTTCACAGTGCATCTGCAAAGCAACATGTTAATTCACAGACAAAACATGTTAGAAAACAAAAAATAGCCACACAGGAATACAAGCAAGCAGACAGTCACATAAACAGTTGAAAATTGAAGGAAGAGCTTTCAAAGGGGTCCCTTGAGAACCGTTCAAAAGAAAAGGGGTCCACTCAAGGGATGCTTAGTTTGAAGGTGTAAGAGCATATTTTTCACAAATCAATTCAACATCGAGGAATCCTTTTGAAAGATGTTCACTTCATCAAGGAATTCAAAAGGAAGAGGGTCCCCTTGCAAGGGGAAGGTCAAACTTCACTTGTAGGAGAAGGTTCTTCCCTCCTCGAAGGAATATTTTTCAAACTCTTTCTTTACGAACCCATGATGAAGGAAAAAAATTTCACTAGGGGTCCTTGTTGAGGAATGCGATTTTTGAAAATTATTTTGAAAAGGATTTTCAAGAAAATATTCGTTGGCCACCGAATGCATGTTCTGAAAATCAAAGCAACATGATATCCCCCTCTTAGGATGGTGTGTGCTAAACACAGAGGCACATGACATCCTAAGGAGAGAAAAGAAAGAATGAAAAAGTTATGTTGTGACCCGTGGAACATATCGAGATATAATTGTGGTAATGTTGTTGCACACATAAGCACCACAACATCACAAAACAAGCAAGAAAATAAAGAGAGCAAAAATGCAAGAAGAGACAATAACATCATGAACAAGGGACAAGGGCGGTCTGATAATTTGGGGTCAGAGTTGCTAATAAATATAGATAAATAAGTATAATAATATATAAATGAATTATCATCAACCCCCTACTATATTAGACCATATGAAGAATGTACGACAAGACAAAATAAAAATAAAAAATTGGGTCAACATGGAAGGGAAGCCTAAATTCCCCCAACACTTTGCATTGTCCCCAATTGTCGAAAATCACTACACAACAAAGGAAGAATGACGTAACAAATAGAGGAAGTTTTATGACACAAAACACACCTATATCCAACCACCTATAAGGGTGACAAGGGTCGTCCAAGTACACATAACGCAAGCAAGGGGGAACACATACACACACAATCTACTGTAAATATAAAGAAGAGGAGCTCCCTAGTCCTCATTAACCAAGAGGTCATCTTTCTCCCTATCTAGATCATTATATGAGGAAGATGAGCCTGCAAGGGTGGAATATCAAGGGGGAACCCTCTGATCCTCCTGCAAGAAGAGCCAAGGAAGAAGGCCCTAGAGGTCTTCTCCACTCAGTTCTTGTGGAGTGAACTTTAGTGACCACGAAAATCACCAAAAGGGTCGAGACCTCATCCATAGAATTAAACATGCACTTCATAGGAGTTCCATGCATTAACTCTATGAGAAAGGGAGGTAGCGCCCGAGATTCACTATTAGGCTTGCAGAGAGACTCGGGAGTAGTGACAAACTCTGGGGATGCTGAGACTTCTTCCATCATTAGGATGACACAAGCCAGTGTAGAACCACCCTCCAAAGAAGGTGAAACCCTCTTTCGAACCCCATTGCTAGTGGGGTCGTCCTCCATCTTCCACTCTATTGGAGGATACGAGATCCTCAGGGACAAGGCAGAAGGCACTAAGGAAGAGGATAAAATCGTGGTGAACACCACTGACATATTCAACATGTCCATGGGCTTTGAAAATGGTGGGATGTTCAGGAGGCACATCAAAAGCGGTGGCTCAATCGAAGGAGCAATAAACATCTGCACCCTCTTTGGGTGAGGATCATTTACGCTTGCGACGGAAGCAGAAAGTAGGACAGAGGCTAAAGAAATTGAAGCAGAGGGGATGGGAGAGGAGGACATAACAGAGGGTGTTGAAGTCGATTCCCCTTCCTTCCTCTATAGGGTGGCCTGCTCAGTAGCTAGAGCCTTTCTCTGATGATTGCGCTCATGCGCAAGGTAGTTCCTGTGACTCTGAGAACTAGGGCCAGGAGCCGAGACAGAATAGGAGACTCTTGTTCAACCATCAGAGTATCCATCACAACCATTTTCAATGGAGGGAGAGACTCTTGGATGGGAATGGGAGGGAGAGGTTGAGAGGACAATGAAACAATAGCGAGGGGAGTCGGATCTAATTCCTCGATGGCAAGTCTCTTCCCATTCATTGTCTTGGAGGTAAGAGCAATAGGAGGCCACAGAGGCTAAGACATAGAGGTCTCCCCATGGGGACCCTTCCCCTTACTGTACTGAATAGGCCAAGGTCCCGTGGGAAAGGTAGGAAGGTCGGATACCTGAATCTTGGCATTTCGGCAAGTGGGCATCATTAGACTTCTTATGCGAAAAGTAGGAGTAGTAACCCAAAGTTCCTCTTTAGGGAGGGAGATAGAGGCGGTGACTTGAGCACAAGAAGGCTTCTCCTTTCCCTTCTAAGAGGAAGAGGCAGCTTGTTGTTGCACCACCGGGCGAGTCACTTTTGGTTGTCCTTTTCCCTCAATTTTATACTTCACGTAGTTTTGGTAAAGTAGGTCCATCCTAGGAGTGAGCGGACCAACAGGGGTGGGCCAAAAATGATCCAAAGAGGAACCCCCATGAGATACCAATGGTTAATATCTAGTGTCATGCACAACATGCATGACACCTTCATGAGAGAACTTTAAACATTTGTGAATAACAAAAGTGATTATGTTCATGAAAGTTAGCCACAAGATGCCCAAACTCACCCCGAACAAATCGGATTCTAGAATGACATCAAAGGTTGTATCCATAGCCCTAGTTCCTACTAGGATAAAAAGAGTTATAGAGCCATACAATGCAAGAGAGAGATTGCCATGCATACGTATAATAGATTTTTTTTCTCATATTCCTCCCTCTATGGTGAATTTAGCCACAATGTCTCCTTTGTAATAATATTCACTCGATTCGCGGGACTGACTAGGACTCATGTCACAATGTTTCCATTGAGGCGAGTAGGAATGTATAAAGGAGAGGGCTTATTATTCAAACATAAATCCTATGAGGTGAAAATTACATCTGGTGAATCAGTTGCAGGCTGCAGGGGAGGAGTAAATGAAACCACATTAACATATGTTGAGGCTTTAGGAGAAGCTTCAGAAGGATCAATAATCAAGTTCACAGAATGAGACAAAAAAGGGTCAGTATAAATCTACAACTCGCTATTGGCCTTCACTACTAACTTATTTATATTCTGCTTCTTCCCATCGAGATGCATGGTACCATTGTGGATGCAGTCTTGTATCTAATGATGTAGGCGCATGCAACGCTCGGTATTGTGCCCATTAACACGATGGTACTGACAAAAAGCGTTTTTGTCATACCAATTAGGATAAGGCTCCTTCAAAGGTCGAGGATTTTCCAATGTTATAATATTATCTTTTAATAACGTTTGCAAAATAGCAGAATAAGATTTAACTAATTTTGTAAACTTCCTATTGCACTTGAGGTTGTGATCACTAGTCACGGAAACTACATTTGCAACAACCTTTCCTTTTCTTGAAATAGACACAATGGATTTTCCTTCAAAATGGGAAAGTGAAGAAGTTCCCCTGAACTGAACCACCATTTGCTAGTACTCCCACAATGCAACACACATATGTGCAAAGGAAGGGTACTTCATTAAGGCAAATTTCTCCTGCCAGGCTCGTTGCAAGTTGCCTATGAATACCTTTTGCTCGTCTGAGTCAGGCAGCAAGTATGAAATTTGTGAAAAGAGCACTTGGTATCGCACGATGAAATCAATTATCTTATCGTGTTCTCCTTGCTTACATCGGACGAGACCCAAAAAGGGCATCTTCAGATCGATGTTAGCCTAGAATTGATGGAGAAATTAGTTTACAAGCTAATCAAATGATAATATAAAATTATCAGGCAAGGAGCAGTACCACTTGAGTGTTGTGTCCTTGAGAGATCACGGGAAAAATTTTGCCATTAGGGCAACATGATGAATGAAATTCGTGCACATTGTATTAAAAGATGATAAATGTGTCTACGGATCCCCTTTACCACCATTCTTTTCTAACTTAGGAATGTCCATTTCCTGTGGGAAATGAGTGCTTCAAATGGTCACCAACAACGAACTATGTCGAGAGAAGGGTTGAAAGATAGGCTGGGAGGAGGCTTGAGATAGGTTCGCCAACTGGCTTTGCATTCGGCCGATGTTCTAAAGAAGAGAATTCATAAGAGGGTCTAAGGATGACAAAAGTCTAGTGGAACCTCCCCTAGAACCACCACCACCAAAACCACCTCTAGAGCCACCATCAGAGCTACCACCACCAATGTGACCTCCGCCTGAGCCACCTCCACTACCGAAGCCACCACCATGGCCTCTGCCAGAGCCACCACTACCAGCGCTACCACCACTACCAAAGCTACCACCATTCATTCCACTCGAGCCTCTACCACCAAGGGCAGTAGGAGGGGTGAAACTAAAACCAAGGGGTATTGTACTTGCCTTGATAGCGTGGGGTCTATTAGAGGCAAAAGAAACATTTATCGAGGGGCCTATTTCACCCATGCAAACAGACGTGGTAGGCCTTGAGACACCTACCCTTAGGTAATACTTGATCTAGTGCTATACGAATGAATGTATGCTTCGGTTAGATCGATGAGGTTGCGTAAGAACTCTATACCCGGTTGATCCTTACCTAAAATGTATCTCACCTCACTAGCAAGCATAGTGGCTCTCGCCATATTCAGTGCTCTCTCCAAATGATTCAGAAGGTATAACAACCTCCTGTCTAGTGTCAAAATATTTTTTGTAGGAATATGCATAACATCATCCTCATCCACAAATGAAGTCGTAGGGGATGCTGGAGAAGTGGATACGCGAGTGGTCTCATCAATGAAACCCATCTCATCTATAAAGCCTATAGAAAATCCAGTAGTAAAGCCAGAAGTGACCTTCATCTTTTCCATTTGTAGGTGTCATGGACTTCTCTTGACAATGTACCTGGAGGTCGTAGTCTAGGTTGTAATGCTCATAAAACCTCACAACATCTAGGTTTTCTTCGGTTGTTGAGTGTAAGGGAAAAAGTTTTGACACAAAGAAATGGATAGACATTGTTCACATCAAGTTCACCAAAATGTAGAGGAGGGGGACCAACCGCACCAAGGCTCCAGGTCACAGAGAGGCGAGAGTAGAAGGTTGCCCTTCTCTACCTCAACCACATGGGTGCTTTAGCTTAAGGATAGAGAATGAAGAGCACCCTCAAGTGCTTTTGTCACTCTACTAACCCGAGAGTTTGAACGGGGCTAAATGAGTTGGTTTCGAGAACTCAAATCGTACCTCAAACAACTCTCTCCACAAGGATAGCAGCATGGGTTAGGGACAATAGCACGACACACTAGCATCTCTTTGGGGTGCTAGCTTCTGTATGGTTAGAAAGTACAGAAGTATGATACAAGGCACAAAAACCTACTAACAGTCCAGCAAATAGAGCTTAAAGTACTAAACAGAATGATAAATGACATAATGAACGAAATAACTAGAAAAATGATAAAGGAGATGATGAAAGCAAAGGTGATGAAGATTAACTCACGAGGTGGCTAGTTCACCAGCAAGCTCCACACGAACGTGTACCTACACACAACCAAGAGAGGAAAAATGTTGGGGCTATATAGGGGTTTTTCACATTCAAATCCCCCCTTTGTGTCTCCACCTCCACGGACAACCAAAATAGCCACGAGATAGGTTATATGATAAAAAAAAAAAGTAATAGAAAGCATACCAAACAATAGTAATAACACCATGCTACACAAATCAAGTGATAATACTATGAAAATGGAGAAATGAAATAATATCACCTTCTCAATCAAGGTGCCTTCAAGCACGTAGAGAAAGATGCAAGCCTAGCAAAGTCTACGTTGTCGCAACAATGAAGAAGCAGTCCCGCAAGACAACAAGTTGCAGCTCCAAGGGTGGCAAGAGTGCAACAAGAAGTGGAGAAGATGTGTAGGAGCTCAAGAATTGTCAAGCAAGATTAAGTTAACACGTGTAATTGTGAAGAAGATGGATCGAATTGCTAAAGAGATGAAGTGAAAGTGAAACCAAGCCAAATTTGAAGATGAAAATGGAGGGAAAGAGTCATTCTCGGGTTGGATGGAAGGAACAGAGGCGTTACGCTTCATCGATAATGGAGAATGTAATGTCTGCGAATTCTAGAGGCAAGAATTTGTCAAGGACGACAGCGTGCTGCACAGACGTCCACGTGTTGCGCGTGTCCCTGGCAGAAATTTTGCAACCAACACAAAAAACAAGTGCCAAGTGGATGGAAAGCAGATAGGTGATGTGGAATTTCTTAGTTGGATTTGATTTTCTAAGGCAGAGGATGTAAAAGGGGAATTTCCAAGAGGGGTGCAAATTCACTCCTATACACCAAATACTACTAAATTGGGGTGGAAACCACACATGGTTAGGGGTGGTGACCACATAGGCAAACACTTTACTATTTTTTTATCTTTTCATTTTTATCATCATCATCCACATTGTTATTGTTTGCCTTGGGAGGCTAAATTACATATCTTATGATTAGAACCAATATCTAGTATTGAGTGTAAGCGTGTAATCTTAGAATAATACAAGTACAAATCAAAACAAAATTAAAAACTATTCATTTAACATTCATGAAAAGCTTGGATTGAGCGTTAATGGATAAGCTCTATATGTTTTTTGCTCATTTTTGCAACATCTTCCTACTCAATCGAAATTAGAATTCGAGAGAGAAGGATTCAATTTCAATTTACAAGATTTCAAGGACATGAAAAAGGATACCTAGGTGGAGTAGATAAGGATAAGGCAACTATTTTAAATTAGTGTGTTAATTTATTGATTGAATTAATATATTTATTTATTTTCTCAAATAGTTAATTGATTTATTTTACGATTTTTCCTTTTTGATGACCTATTGACCATTTTAATCAATTATTTAAATGATTGTTTGATTTTAAGATTTATTAAATTAATTTATAGATATTTGATTAAAAAATAGATTTATTTATTAGTTTGGATTTGTGGATAATGGATTATTTAAATTGATTAAATAGTAAAATATCATTTAATTAATTTAATTTTGATTAAGTGGACTAATTCATGATTTAATTTATAAATTAGATTTATTTTAATGAGTGAATATTTTTTAGGTGTCTAGATGAGGTGATGATAGGAAATTGGTCTCATCAAGATTTGAGTGTCTATATCTAACATTCTTGTATCGTCATTGTGATACCTTGGAATTTCCTACCGCTCTAAGTGTGCAAAATAACTAAGAAACATGAAAGACAAAACACCAAGGACACCTCAAGATTAGCCAAAAGAGAGTTACAACGAAAAGGAATGCAAATAAAATGAAACACAAACACTTTTACCTCCCTTGTTGTTGAAACTTCTTTGATTGGCCCTTGCTTGGATTGGTTGTGTGCTCCTTAGATGATTGTTTGAATGTCTATAATGCAAGCTTCAATATGCAAAATGATGGACAAAGATGGTTGAATGATTGAAAAAGGCTTGGACAGCATGTAGTTATGAGAGTGCAAAGTGTTGAGAATACAAAATGACAGTATAAGGATGCAAGATAGCTAAGTGTTGTGAAGGCAAACATGTTACAAGGTTAGAAAATCAAAAGTGTTGTAAAATGCCCCTTTTGAGGAGGGGGTATTTATATGAATTTGACCTCTAGAGAATTCAATGGTTTAAGATTGCTCCATCAAGGCCAAGATGAAGGGCTATGGTGGCTGAGAACCCACAAGCCCTCACATCTTGACATGTGGAGGGTGAGGTGGCCAAGGGTGGATGAGATGGAAATGAGTTGTCAAAAGGTACATGAGGTGGAAAAGGACATGCACCTTGGGGGATGAGAGGATTTCCACAAAAAGGGATTTCTTGTCCCCAAGTGGGAGTGAAAGGGACTTTTGAGGAATTTTAGAATTCCTCAAAAATCTACATGGGAAAAGGAAAGGTGGTTGGGAGGATAATTCACATTCATAAGATGATCTAGAGGATTAAAGGTGGGCTCCAAAAAGGTGGGACTTGGTCATATGTGGAGATTGTGACAAGTCCAAGGTTCTAGAAGCCTTGGGAAAATGGAATGTGAATTAAAAATTCACATTTAAAGGAGGGGAGTCTAGAGCAAATAAATGTGAATTAAAAATTCACATAGGAGAGAGGGTTAACATCAAAAAGGAAAAATGGAAGAATTGACCAAAAAGAGGTGCTAAATTTAGTTAATGATTTTGGTTAAGGTTGTGCAAATATTGGATTAGGTTAATTAACAGAAGGTTAGAGGCAAGTGGCAAATGTTGGAGGATGTGACAAGGAGAGAGAAAGTGAGGAATTTTAAATTGATTTTTAAATCAAAAGGAGGACAAGTGACTAAATTAAATAAATTAGTGTATTTATTTAATTTAGAGAGGAATAAGGGAAAAGACAGTATTAATTATTAAATTAAATACTTTATGGGATAAAGGGTGTAATATTAATTTAATAAATTAATATTAGTATGATAGACGTGAATGCAACAAATTTAATCATATGGAAGTGATTAAATTTAGGTGTCTACATTTTGCCCCTCTTCGAAATATTGTTGAAATAACAATGTTTCGAAGAAAAGTGAATGTCGAGGATTGATGCCCCAGCCTGATGAAGAAGAAAGAGGATGCCCCAGTGTCTGGTTTGAAATGGAAGGAAGTGGTAGGGTATGCCCCCTCGAGAGGGCGGTTGGGGAAGAAAGAAGGGGCCCCAGACGACGTCTCGATAAAGGGAAATGGAGGGGACCGTTGGATAGAGGGCAAAAAATTAAGCAAGTTTTCCTTTGGAACGGAGTGGATCGGACGTACGGTTTGCGAATGGCGGCCCCGGGAAGTTTGGAATTAGTTGGCGGAATAAAAAGGTAAATAAAAGGTAAAAAATACCTTTTTTTGGGAGGGAGGGGTTAAAAGGTAATTTGAAAAAATTACCTGGCTCACTTGCACTGTAACAGCTGAGCGAAAGAGTGGAGAGGAGAGACAAACGAGGGAGACGATGCCGACAGACAACGACACCGCGATCGTGCACCGGGCGGATGGAGTACGGGCAATGTACCGCGAGGGCACAGGCGGACAGCAGGTGAGTTAAAAACAAAAACCCCCCTTTTGTGATTTACGCAATATTTGACGTAAAA
>VDFB02367074.1:67176-137096 GCA_007258455.2 Sequoia sempervirens
GTTGAGAATGCAAAAACAGACGTTATTAAGGTAAGATAGCTAAGTTGTGTAAACGCCTGAGGAGGGGTATTTATAGAAGAATTTGAATCTCCTCTAGAGAATTCAAGTGTCAAGATTGATCCAACAAGGTCAAGATGAAGGGCTAAGGTGGGTTGAGAACCCACAAGCCCTCACATCTCGACATGTGGAGGGTGAGGTGGCCAAGGGTGGATGAGATGGAAATGAGTTGTCAAAAAGGTACATGAGGTGGAAAAGGACATGCACCTTGGGTGATGAGAGGATTTCCACAAAAAGGGATTTCTTTGTCCCCAAGTGGAGGGAGTGGGACTTTTGAGGAATTTTAGAAATTCCTCAAAATCTACATGTAAAAGTGAAAGTGTGGAGTTGGTGATAAACGTGGAATTAAAAATTCACATTCATAAGATGATTTAGAGGATAAAGGGTGGGTTCCAAAAAAGTGGGACTTGGTCACATGTGGAGATTGTGACAAGTCCAAGGTTCTAGAAGCCTTGGGAGAATGGAATGTGAATTAAAAATTCACATTTAAAGGAGGGGAATCTAGAGCAAATAAATGTGAATTAAAAATTCACATAGGAGAGAGGGTTAACATCAAAAAGGAAAAAATGGAAGAATTGACCAAAAAGAGGTGCTAAATTTAGTTAATGATTTTGGTTAAGGTTGTGCAAATATTGGATTAGGCTAATTAACAGAAGGTTAGAGGCAAGTGGCAAATGTTGGAGGATGTGACAAGGAGAGAGAAAGTGGGGAATTTTTAAATTGATTTTTAAATCAAAAGGAGGACAAGTGACTAAATTAAATAAATTAGTGTATTTATTTAATTTAGAGAGGAATAAGGGAAAAGACAGTATTAATTATTAAATTAAATACTTTATGGGATAAAGGGTGTAATATTAATTTAATAAATTAATATTAGTATGATAGACGTGAATGCAACAAATTTAATCATATGGAAGTGATTAAATTTAGGTGTCTACAGTCATTTCAAGTTTTTATTCCACCTTTGTCAAGACACCTTCTTTGTGGGTCACTTCTACTCTATTTCCTCTTTCCGTTGCTCCTCCTCCCTAACTCTTCTATGGAGTAAATATTCATGTATCTCCTCAACTGGTTTAGGTCTCCTCAACTAGTTTAGGTTAAAAGTTTTTAACATTTCCTACATTCAATATATGATAACACGTATTCTATAGTCTAGTTTTAGATATATAAATTTGTATTCGAGTTATTTTCAATTCCCTAGATGTGTTTCCATTTCACTTGTTGATTGTTTCCTTTTCTGAGAGTATATTGGCTACTTTCTATGGATGTTTTATATGACTAGGTAGAAGTGAAGAAATGAAGAACAAACACATATTTGAGAAATAGTATCTCTCCTTTGACAAATGTATCATTGATATTTCATGCTTATATACATTCTCTCCAATACTCTTATTCTAAAGCTTGTTTCCCCTAAACTGTCACAAACCTTCTAAAGTGGAGGAAAAATCTAATAATAGAATTTACATACCTTGCAATTTCTTCTACTATATTTTAAATTCATTTTAGTGTTTTCCCTTATTTTTTCTAACATTTATTTCCCCTCATCTCCTTATTTTTCCCATTTCCATGTGTCTTGACCACTTCCTATTACTTATCACTTATTCTCTTTTCATCCCTTTTCCCTTTCCATGTGTCTTTCCTACTCTCCTATGTGTTCCTTCACCCTTAAAATATCATTGTTTCCATTTCCAAGGTGATTACTTATAAAATTAAATGATCATTTATCCTCTCTCATGACCATCTTATTTTTGTCCCCTTTTCCTATTCATTTGATCTCACCTTCCTTGGGATAGAGGGGAAACATGTCCCACACATTTAATTTACCCTCCTTTCACTCCTAAAATTTAATGTAAGGTATCCCTAGGCTAACTAATCCCATTTCATTTGTTCTCACTCAAAAAAGTGTAATTTAACCCCTAAAAATCTTTTTTAAAAAGGTCATTTCTCCTCATTTTACTCATGTATGCTCACTCGTAACTTACAAGCATTATTTATTTCTTTTGGATTGCAAATATTTGAGCTTTGGAGTCTTAGATCATTGATATACTATTGGAGTATCATCATAAATCTTTGGATCCCATTGATGCAACATTTTTGAGCTATGGAATAACTTGTGTGGTTCTATTCCTCTTTCTTCCTCTTTATATGTCTTCTCCTACTTCCTTCTAGGTTCTTTGTTAATCCATCACATTTCTCCCTAATTTATTATTTTCTCCTTCCCATCCTATCCCTCTTCAAATCCATATAACTTTTGTAGCCTTCTATTTTCATCTTTCCTTCTATTTCTTTCTCTCACCAACTCCTATTTATGTTGTTTCCATTCTACCCTAGTAAGCACATTAGGGTGTGAGTTTTTCATTTGTTTCCTCGTTGATTTCATGTTATCATGCCATTGTTATTATCATGTGGATCTATGCTTGAATTTCTTATGAGATGGTTGATCAAGACAACTTCCCCTTTGACCTAACTACCTTAACAAAATTTCCATTACAAAATTTGATTTGTAGGCAATTAATGGAAATTCATGACACTTTAGACCACAGAGACATGTTTAATTACTGAAGAGGTTGAAATGAACAATCCCTACAAATTTCAATTCATTTTGAGAACCTTCACTAACATCCCCTAGATCAAAGGACTAATGCCTATACTAGTTTCCTATTCTTGGGCAAGGAACTAGCACTTGATGCATTTGTTTCTATATAAAGTATTTGGTTTGCAACCTCTAAATTCAACATGGAGTTTTTATAGCATATTCATTCACTCACTTTCTACATTTCCTTCTTGTTCTGATATGGGGGTTTCAAATTCACTAATTTTGTCTCTCCCATTCACATGCAATTGTTTTACAATACTTTTTTATCACATTCTAGGTTATTACCCTATTTCTATTCTCTTCAAGTTTTATTTTACAATACATTTTTTTCACATTCTTGATTATTACCCTATTTCTATTATCTTCAACAACAACAAAATTATGATAGTTTTTAAACACATTCTTGATTATTACCCTAAAGCTTTTTAAACATTCATTCATTCATTTTCTACATTTCCTTATGATCTAATCTAAGGTTTCACATTCACTAATTTAGTCTCTCCCATTCGCATGCAATTATTTTACAATACTTTTTTATGACATATTCTTGATTATTACCCTATTTCTATTATCTGCCAAACACTTAAGATTCGCACCTCTGACATGGTATCTAATAGACCTAAAATTTTGATTAGATTCTAAGGTAGGGCAATTAACATGTTCTAAACACTACTAATATCCCCCACATTTGTTTTCAGCATATATTTGCCTAGAATTTCACCAATAGATTTTGTTCAACATTTCCTTTTTTTCAATTGCATCAATAGTCTCCATGTTCATTTATACCCTCTAATATCTTATTTTTTCTCCCTCGGGCATTGTTTGTTTCATGTTTCCTATTTTCTACTTGTTTTTTCTAATTGGCAAACACGAGTCTGTTTGTATGTTTTGTCTAATTGTTAATCACAACTCTGTGGTATGTTAATTCATTTACACTAGTTTACTTGCACATATAAAAAAAAATGGAATTCTCCCATGAAAACTCTTTCTTCTTCTTTTTTTGTTAAGTATTATATCTTAAAAGTCTTTTCATTTCAGGTGTGTAAGATAAAAATTATGAAGTAGCTTCCACTTCTTCATTGGCTACCTCAACACGTGTTTCAAGTATTAAGACCTCAAAATGTTTGTCCAAATTCTTTGTTTCAAATATCATTGAATGATTATTGAACAGTGTTCTTTCTACATAATTCCTATACTAAAAGTTACTTCTAGAATTTAATTTGGGTATAATATTCGGGATCTTCCCCAATCTCAATTGGGGGGTGGGTGTGACCATATTCTTTTGGTTGTCTATTGCATCTTTTGCGCTGCCTGGATTTTCCTTTGATACCCAACAATATTTGAGATAGTAGTATTTTGGTCAACAGTATTTGATTTAAGAGAGCATATTTTTCAATCTATAAGCATATCAAGAAAAATAAATTCAATTTCTTCATCTCTAAGGATTAAAAGAAAAAATTTATTTTTATTTTAATGACACTTTCAAATATATTATTTTCAATCGATCTTGCAAGAGATAGGGGAAAGGTTCTAGTAGTTGTGCACCCTAACTTCACGCTTCTAATTATCTTACATAGAAATTTCAAATTAGTCCCAATTTTTTACAGCAGTTTACTTGGCAAGCCCCCTACTTATAACTATGGTTTCAGGGCCACATCATCAAATATGATGCCATATCAGCATGCTTTTTGTCAAGGTGTCCAAAAAGGCCCAAAAAAAAAAAGAGTATGACCAATACTTGTGCATTCACAACATGTTTTATTGAGCACTGATGTGGAATCACATGATTCGTTGTTTTTTAGATCAAAGGAATACATTTTGTTTAATTATGGGTAGTCATCATCAACACTAACAACTTTAAAATCACAACTATTGAAACATGCTTATATACTAGGTCATCTCCCTTATTATACATTGTCAGGTATTGGGTCTTCTCCCCTATTTTACATTTACAATGTTGTCTTGCTTTTATTACATAAAACTGGGTCCTCTCCCCTATTATACAATTACAATGTTGTCTTGCTTTTATTATTTAACAGCAAAGAGTCCCCTGGATCCTCTCCCCTATTATACTTTTACAATGTTGTCTTGCTTTTATTACTTAAAAACAAAGAGTCCCCTAGATCCTCTCCCCTATAATACATTTACAATATTGTCTTACTTAAAACAGAGAGTCCCCTACAACTGCTTACCTAATGTTTTGAACTATAAAATTTTATAAGATTTTTTTTCTTATTTATTTCAAATAATTATTAGATTATAATATTTTTTAACTATTAAATTTAAAAAATAAAATTTTAAAGGAAATGGTAAAATTTTATAAGATTTTTTTCTTATTTATTTCAAATAATTATTAGATTATAATATTTTTTAACAATTAAATTTAAAAAATAAAATTTTAAAGGAAATGGGAAAAAGGTTAAGTCAAAAACAGTAGTGGCTGCATAACTTCAGCCATCCTCCACCTCTCTACTTACAACTGAACAAAAATGCCTACTCCACTATTTTTAGAAGATGATATTATATTATACATTGTACTAATTATAAAATTATATGAAACTACTAATACCTTTTAAAAAATTAAGCTGTAAGCAATTACATGGGACCTTATTGTAGGCATTTGTTTGTATGTGAGCTACATGGAACCATGCTGTAAACATTTGTTAGTAGGTGAGTGAAGATGATAATAATATATCACTCCTAGTTTTTTACTCTCTAGCCTCTTTTCCACCAAACAAAAAGATTTTGGGTGAATGGTTTTTTATAATCCTTCCATATTGCCTGTCTCAGGATTATTAACAATATGGGATTATTACAACTCAATAATTAAATTCTACATGCAGAGAACAAGAAGTTCTACTTTAAAAGTTTAAAAATCTATCCTAGAATTTGGATAGTTGAAATAAAATGAAAGAGAACTCCAAATATACAAAATGGAGGAATGCATTATTTAAAAGTAGCATGAAGTGTCTGTTTTATAATTCATAAGCAGGCCAGTGGTTTTCTGATGTATTAGGTTTCCCAGATTCCAGAGAACTAACTATGGATTTAAAGTATAAGGTTACATGCAAATATTTGTAAAGCTGGAGGAACAATAGCATGAAGAAAAGAATATATATGAGCTTTCACAAATAAGACAATGAAAGTCATTCTGCAGATTGTGCCAAACACAGCATGCAAAATGAATCTGCCAGTTTCAGTATATCCACCATCAGTGTCCTCTTAAATATGCCATTATTAAGTTGGCTGAAAAAATGCCAATTTGAAGTCTGTCAGCTTGCACAAAATTGGAAGTCAGTGAAAGAATGTATAATGTACATGTTTTCTCAAACTGAGTAAGCACTTGATGGTTGCTTATAAAGTGCTTATTCAAGTACGTTTGTGCCCGGATGCACTTATAAACTGAATGTCAAACCTGCAAGCTTGAGAAATATGTAGATTATATAAAATATTAGTACTGCCGTCCTTGCTCTGCAGTATCTCTTTGCATACCTTTCTCTACAAAAAAATTGTAGACGAACTTATTGCTTGGATAACTACTTGCAGTCAAGTAAATATTAGTTTTGAAGCTTTAGTCAATTTGGAGTCCAAAGCTCAGATTTCAGTTCACACCCCCTATGACTTCGACAAATCTACCATATGTGCCATAGACAGCAAAAACTGTTGCAAAGGCTAAAATGGCCATATCAATA
This sequence comes from Sequoia sempervirens, assembly GCA_007258455.2. NCBI lineage: Eukaryota > Viridiplantae > Streptophyta > Pinopsida > Cupressales > Cupressaceae > Sequoia > Sequoia sempervirens. The sequence continues at coordinate 73,522 of VDFB02367074.1, forward strand.
GCCTTCTGTGGAGAATTTAGAGAATCTTTAAAAGTTTTAAGGTGAATCAACGCTGGAAAAACAAATGCAAGCAGTGCACAAACTGTGCTTCCCACTAAAGAGACAAAGATGCCAAATCCAGGGACAGATAAAGCCAGGACTGCAAGGATAACAACAGTACCAGCTCAAAGAATCTTTAACAGTACCATTTGCATCAATGAGAATGAAAAATAAAGTTTCTGGAACCAGCTACTTTTCATCAATTTCATCTCAAGCATTTCATGAACAGGATGCATCATGACAGGAAATGTGAATACAAGGGCTGTGCAAAGACCTACCTTGACAGCAACTGTAGACCAATCATTGGGAAGATTGAGCGTTATTGTATCTTGAGTTTCACTGCCATAGGTGAAATATCCTATCAATCCAAAACCAGTATAAAGAGTCGCTAGGAAGAAAAAAGCATAACCCAATACTCTGCCAAATCTCTGTGGCTCTCTCATTGAAGTTTCCAGTGATAATGTCATACTGAAGCCCTCAAAGCAAAACACTGCAACTCCAGCAACAAATGGCAAGGCCTTATAGCTGGTGAAGGCATCTGCCTTCTCTAGTCCTTGAAATGAACCCAAATCATCCTTGATGACAATTGCTATAGCCAAAAGATTGCAGATGTCGGCAAAAACACTGAAGGGAGAGAGTGATGTCATTATGCGTACCCAAGCCAATGCAATTTCCACACGAACAAAAATGCATATGAAAAATGAATACTTGTCAGCTGATCCTATGAAAACCGAGGACAAATTTTGGCCTATAAAAACCAAGTAGGCAATACATCCTCCACATTGAGAAATTATTACCATTGTCTCTGCTACATAACGCCCAATTTTTCCATAAGTGTGTCTTGCAAGGTCTCCATATGTTAATACACTTACATTACTCAACTGCTCTAATTTGTCCCTGCATTTCACCTGTACACAACCCATCAAATAGTAACTATAAGTTTCTTTTCTTTTTCTTTCCCTAAGCTTTGATCCTAGTTATTGTTTATAGTTGTATCCTTATATAACCATTCTATGTTATCATTAGATGGGGTAGAACCCCTGTTTAACAAAGGTAAGATCTAAGAGAAGATTATAATAACATATAAGAATCGCAATACTATAACAATGCGGGACCAATCTTCGAGCGCCGACTGCTTGTGCAAAAAAGTCGGAAATCGGGGGCCTTGGATGTTTCTCGGTGTCATCCTACCGATGCCTGGGATTCGGACAAATAGCTTATATAGGGGGTATGTGTTCTCTTATGGCCCATTCCGAATGCGATGCGAGTTGGGAAGCCGAGCCCCCAGGCCAATTAAAGCTAAAGGAAGAGAGCAGTGATTACAATTTTGAAATCATATTACTCCAGCTTCTTACAAATGCATCATTAATGACTTTTATTTATAAGCAATTGCTAGAGGAGGGCATACGCTTCATCAAGATAGTCGAGCTGACACAATGCATAACTACCTCAGCATTTAAGGTCACAATGAGAACTAGCCTAGGGTTATAGTCAACCACAGGTCAGAATTCCATGACTTCAAATAAAAATTACTCAAAGTAACCAACTCTCACATCAACTATGCCCTACTTGTGGCCCTGGTAGTTCATAAATTACAAATAAGATTCACTTTTTTAAAAGTTACCAGGAAACTACAGTATACGAATAACGACCGCATCCCCAACCCTTACTTATTTACTCATGTATCCTAATTTTAATGGCACCCCTGTCCTCGTATCAGTGTCCACACCAGGTAACTATGCAAATTTTAGATGGTAGGTTCCATATACGTTTTTGTGGACTAATGCAACAAATAACAAATGGGATTTCATCTCTAGAAATCTACCATGAAGTCTGTCGGTCTATTTTCTAGAAGTAAGGCTGAAGCCTTACTAATAACCTGGATTCAAAAAACTGGTGGATACGCCCATGAATCCTAATTTTCAACCTTCAGCACAAGAAATCTACAATGAAGAAATAAGACTATATTTATTAATTTTCAGCAGGGTTCAAAAATTGTTTCAATCATGAAGGCCTAATATAAGCTAACAAATAGGTTTTCAATTTTCATCATTTGAGGGGAAAAAATCAATGATAAGTGCATCTGAGTTTCTTCAGATAAAGTTTGCAAGAATTACTGAAACCATCAAACAAAGCTCTTCTTTAATGGGGTTTTTCATAGATGACCTTATAAGACTAATTCTAGATGGGGTGAGGATTCTTCACGTAAATTTCAGCAAAGCTTGTAAGAATTACTGCAACCATTAAATGAGCTTTTCTTAAAGACCGTCACAGAAGGTATTTGAAAGGCTTATTGATAAATTGGCTTTTCATTCTAAATGGTAATTGGATTTCTTCACAAATATTTGAGAACTTACTTCAATTAATTAAACCATTAAAGAAAGATTTTCAAGGGTTTATTCAAAGATGATCTTTTAATACTAGTTTTAGATGGGGATAGTGCGGATGGGTTTTTCGAATTCTTCACTAATTCACTCAATGGGAATTTGTCTTTTGCTAAAGATAAACATTTGCTATCCCTAGCATATTCAAAGGATTGTAGCCCAACTATCCCCAGTAAGTCCAGTGGATTGCAGTGTAATACTAAGTGCACACTAGTGAAAGCCTATTCAAGGTTCAAATCCCCTTGACTGCAATAAGCTAGCCAATAATTGATCTAATTTTTATTGGTCATACAAAACTGTGATGTAATAATTATGGGTTGCATACCAGCATGATCCAAATTTACAGAACATCTTCAGAATGCTATTAAGCTTGTATTTCTGGCAACCCATAGCTTGCCCTGAGATTTAACCCAAAAAATAAGAACATAAAAACCAAAACCAAAAATATAAATAAAACAGCACGCCAGATAGCCAACCAGGTTTATATCCAATAGAAAAAGGAAAACAAAAGTTAAAACAATTAGTTCATTCATTTTATTAACAAAAATCTCAACTGTGTTATGAGAACTTAAACAAGACAGGACTTTACCAGAAGCATCAGTAATATGTCAACAGTGCTGAAAGTAATATGGCTATAACTAGCAATCGCACCTTTGTGTGCAATGGGTATGCCGAAGAAGATTTAGAGGGAATGCTGTGGTAAGCAGTGAGAAATTTAAAACATCCAATTAAATGGATTATGCATTGTGTAAATGAGTTGAATACAAAATATTTGTATATCAAAGGCAATGGCATAAGTTGTATTAATGAATAGTATCTTTAGCAATAATAAAGTTCATGTAAATCTTGTACAGATTGGATATGCCAACCACATTAGTATCTTAATCTTGTACAGTTTGGTTTCCAGCTTCTTTTTTTGTGGCATAATTCCTTGAAACACTAATTTTGCTGCAATATAATGACCTTCTGAAAGCCTACCACCACCTCTTCCTCCATAAAATCTACTTTCACTTCAGAACCTGGTAGATTTTGGACAAGTAGCAAAGTTAGTCCACAATTAAGAAGCTGTCCATAAATTTTGAACTAATGGGAGAAGTTGTATTGAATCTGAATGTAGAAATTTATTTGACAACACATAAAAAATGAAAACTTTATCATGCAACATATAGAGTCATTCTTGCTGATGGAAAGAAACATAAATTATGGTTGTTGAGAAATGTGGTTGTTGAGAAATGTAGAGAAATAATTTTTGACGAATTTTGAAATTTCGGATTACGGTACATATCATGAGAGATTTGATCCTGATAATTTGTAATTTGGTTTAGCATTGATTTCATTACAGAAGAAATGTTATTGTATTGTATGAAATTTTGAATACCTATATTTTCTCTTAAAGACATCACTGTGATTTAATAATGTAGAAAGAGAAGCCGTTATAAGTTATGCTGCAGTTTTAAGTCATTGTACCCAAATTGTCACATTTAAAAAATTATTTTTTTCTATCTATTAAAAATTTAAAACAGAAGCCTGTGTAAGTTGTGCAGCGATTCTAAGCCATTATAGCAAAGCAGGTAGGCCTATGAAATATGATTAGTCAAGGAAATTATTTAACTTAAATTGGTCCCCAAAACATCTGCAGTTTAAGGACAAAGCACCCTTCTCTGCAGACAACAATACAACAAAATATACTTGTAGCAGCAGCTGTTTCAAATGGATTACGCATTGTGCAAATGAATAGAATACAAAATATTGGCATGGCAATGGCATATGTTGTATTAATGAATAATATCTTTAGAAATAACAAATTTCATGTAAATCTTGTTAATTAAGAACCAACTCTCATCAACTCTAATGTGAAACATGGCAGGGGAAAATATCTAAAGAAGCATGGAAAGAAAGAGTGTATATTTTGTACTACTGGGGTAGTGGAATCAAGAAAACACTTAATTATGGAGTGTGATGCCTTCAAGGACATCAAGGACAAACATGCCAATATCATGACAGTTGGTTCTTCGCATAGTTTATTCAACGAGGAGGCTATTGAGAAGATGTGGATGCTCATCATCTCCTTGAATAAGAAAAGGATTGAAATGCAAAAGACCAAACTGACAAGCTGACTATCCCATAGGCTATTTTTAGCCTTGTGGACGTGAAAAGTTATTCATTCATTCGAGATTGAATATGTGATATAAACTCCTGTCATAGATGCAAAAATACTTGGATTTGGAAGGGCACACCAGCTTGCAAAGCCTTTTGGAAACCATCAGCATCTTTTCACAGTTGAAAAAAAAGGTGGGGAACTTTTGGGTTGCCAATGCGTTCATGGTACCATTATAAACCACCCAAAACTTTGGGATTGGAACTGAAACATTTTTAAATTTTAGGACCGTCTATTTGTTGCCGGCATGCTTTACCACTGCGCTACCAGCCTATTTAGTATTTTACGATCAGTCCATCTATGATTTGGACATGGCTCATTTTTCAATAGAGACTACCTCCTCAACTATAGCATTAAAGACTTTGATGGAGCTTCTAGTTTTGCCAAGGCAGAAATTGAGATAATCTTGATCCTTTTATATGGTAGGTAAATGTTAAATTTTTAGTGCGTAAAATTGAATGCTGAAAGTGATTTAATGGAATGTAATTTACATTTTGCTATATTTGCAAAGAAATGCAAAATGTTGTATTCTCTCTAAATTTTACTATTTAGAATATCTTGGATTCTTACACATGTTAATCTCTATAGTAATATGATTCTTACAAACGTTTTAGTACAACCTTGAGTATATGTGGTTGGGAGGATCTTGTGCTTGATTGGGAGAAATCAATGATTATTCAAATATTGATTAACAGGGCCTCTTCTTAAGGAGAAGCTAATGAAAAGTTTGTGAGTTTCCATGGTTTTTATAATTTTATTTGATTTCAAATTTGGAGTAGAAAATTGAATAACATCGATTAATCTATGAGATTGCATGTCTTTCATTTGATTTCAATTTGGCAAAGAAAATTGAAGAACATCAATTGATGTTAAATATATTAAATTTTCACAGTCCATAATAATTTGTGCATGTATTTTCTGAATTCAACCGTGTAAGTTTTTGTTTGTGTATCAATGTTTCAGATTACACTCCCTGATCCATCATAAATTGATGTTTCATCTCAAATTAAATGAAAAAATAAATAATGATTTAATTAAGTTCATTTGAAGGTCACATTTACTTGTCCTCTCTGGTTTACCTATAATGTTGAAGTTATGAAATTTAATATATGTACTTGTAGTATGTACCTTTTTGAATTTGAGACAATTGCAAATGATGATAAATGACTTTGCAGAGGATGTGCTTTCACTGGGTTGCTTAAGTTTTGGAGTATGGAAGATTAAAGTCCACTTCATACCACCACTATTACAATGATCAATGGTAAACTCTATTTTTAGATAAACTTACATGCAAAAAATTAAGAAAATAAAATATTAGAAGGGGTAAATGTTATAGCTCTGTATATTTTCAGTTTCTGCTTTTGACAATAGATTATACTATTGTCACTATTTCCTGTTAATCTCCAGTGAAATCCATTCAAACAAAAAATATTTGAAGTTTTCTACTTCTAGTAATTTCATTTTATTGTATGGTCATTGGAATTGAGTTTTCAAAAAACTTTTAATTGGGTGGGAGATAATTTTCCTGGGTAAATTTATGAATTATTTTGGAAAAGGGTTAAAAAGATCAGGCCAGCATTTCAGTTACTGCAAGAAGACTACTCTGAGACAGGTGTCATGTATCAACACTACCAGGTTATAAATCACTAAAGCACTGAGCAACCCTTCATTCACCACCTGGCCATTTCCCAATCCAACCCAAGCTGCACATTAGCCTTATTTTATAGTTTTCAATTTATGAAAAAGGACAATAAAAGCTGTCGTAGAATGTTCCAAGAGACGAAAAACAGCATGCATCTACCATGCCTAGAAGTTGGAAAACAACAGAGGCTAAGCTATTCTATTTTTAGTTTTTGAACTGAAGTGTTTTGTAGCATTTAACTGTATTTCTGCCTATCATGCAGAGTATTGATTGATGTAATTAATAGTAGAGGCAACTGTTATTCAAAATGTTTGAATGAGAGGTAAATTACCACCCTTCTGCAAGTTCATGTCAACACCCTCGGGAATGAGAGATGTAAATCTTAAAGGTATTTTCTTTCTACATTCTTAAATGCTAGTTTTTTTCCTGTTTATTCATAAGAAATGGGTTATTTTTGCTCGATAGGCACAACAAAGCCTTTGGGTATTCTAAATAAGTATTGTATTGATTCTATTGTGTTTTATTGCCTGTACTGTAAAGGCATCCAGTTCCATAATATATTGGTTTATCTATCATTTTTTAATCAAGTTCAGCACAATTTTGACAGGATTAAGTAAAAAGGGATTTAGTAGAGTACCTTGTCAGACTAATTTGTTGTTTCTTCACATGCAGACTGTATTTTGTAATGTTTATCTTTAAGATCCATTTGCAAAAGAATTTGGCCTTAAAGTCAGCAACAAACTTGCTTCAGCAGAAGCCCAGATACTACATACACCTTGGGTATTGATTCTGCTTCCACCTTCCGCTTTCTTCTCTATTCATTTTAAAATAGTCTATTTTGTAAAATAAGAGTGTTTATTTGGGACAAGCTACAGGGAACAGGGCACAGGGGATCTTGGGATGGGATTTCCGTGACGGTGGGGGACAGTTAGTAGTGAGGGAAAAGAAGATATCCAATAACTATCCGATGTAGTAAGAGCAGATTATATGTCAATTGCTAGCAAATTGATGACTATCTACTCATTTCCCTGTCTCAAAATTCATATTAAAGAGAATCTTTCTCGAAAACACAGTTTTTATTACTTACAATACTATTTTTCACACAACACTAAACAAACTGCTAACTCTAAGTAATTCCAGATAGTTTACATTTCAATTATAGTAACTATTCGGATGCAGTCTAAAAATGATGTTTGCCAGACCTCCTGCACTTTGAGAAGCAGAGCTCCTGTTCGCATTTGGCAATTGCAGTGGAATTTGCAGCTCGCAATGTGGTTGCACCAAATAGCATTGTCATCTTATATGCTTCCATCAGCTTATTTCTTTCACGTATCCCTTAGGTTGTTTAGACTGAACCGCCTATAAACACCAAGACTAATTTTGGAATAAAAGTGCACTCATTTCCCTATATCATAATTTATGCATCATTTCTACTTCACATTTTTTATTACCTCAAAGCAACAAGTAACTTTACAATAACTGTCTTCATATGCACCTACACCTACATGTTTCTATCCAAAAGAAGCCCTACAGGAAGCGCTCTAATGGTGTACAATGCAGAACTATTAACAATCTTATTCCTTCTTAAGGAAAGTAATACCTCTTTAGTAAATATAAATCTTTAAACAACCTAAAATTTTAAATAAACATCTTAATATATATCAAATATAAAACATAATGGTTGCCGAGAGATCCTTGCTGCCCCTGCTAAAACAAAGGCTAATAATACACATTCTAAAACCCTCAAATCAATACAACAAATAACAGAGATTCCAAGCAATATATTTTAGAACCCTAAACAAATTCGAACAAAAAAAGTTAACCTTAAAATCAGCAGAAATAAAACCCTAGCCATTCCAATCTACACATTTATTCTAAAGTGTGTCTAAAATCCAGATAAACCTAAGAAATTTCAATACAAGTATTGCAACAAACAAGTGACCACACACTTGATAGCATATGACCATTAAATCAAGAACCTACAAACAAGTGATATGGGATAAATAGAAAAGCATGTACGCAAGTTCTGGAGTTTACATCGAGCAAGAAAAAGATGCAATCTAATTCTATTGCAATATCAGTGTAGCGTTGTATTGTATTCCCTAAGTCAGACTGCTGTTGTGTAAGCAGCTTAACTGGAACAACGCCAAGCAACTCTAAACCCTAAATCATAACACCTGTGCTCTGCAAAATGTTGGACACTCAATAGCCGCGACATAACAAACACTTTGTATCTGCCACCTCAACTAATAAACCCTAAGCTAGTTTTTATTTAGGCTTTCCATGAAAAAACCCTAACCCTAACGCTAGGGTTAGAGATCGTGGTGGAAAACCATAATCTTGTTTATCTAAAAGCCTTGCGAGCACGACTAGGTGTCAACCCATAAATGATAAAAGGAATGCAGAGATAAATGAATACCTTGTTCATTCACTGAAGAGATAAGCAGGTGTTTCCCATGACAACCACGACGGCAACTATCTATAACTATCCGATTGAGCTACGAGATTGAGCTGCATAGACAGATAACTCTTCTGATTCCAATTGCAACTCTTCTAATTTCAACGGCAATTAAAATCCCATGAGAAAGGATAGCGATGTATGAAGGAAATATCTAATAGAAACAAATAGGTATCGTAGCTAATAGAATGTGGCGGAGCAGTTTAGGTGAGATTGAAGACAAATAGTTAATACCCCAACTCACAGGTAGAAAAGGAAAAACGAACGACTGAGATTTGTTTCATAGTCCTCACATGGCTTGTCCGCCAATCTGCACCGTTCAGTGTAAAAACAGTTTGAAAAAGTTCAGTGAGGGAACGCCTTCAGCGTAATAAAATTGTATAGAATGGTTAGAACACAAATATGCTCTGCTGGCTGGATGCGTTTAATATGGTTCCGTCTCCACCTCAACTAGAAACGACAACACAGAAAATACCCTCTAAGGAGTGTAATCGATAAAAAATGGGAGAAGCGAACTTTGAAATAGTATTCATTTGAAACATTGTCAATTTATCTTTGGAAACCCTAGAAAATTTGAAGGAAATGGTTTACCTACAGATTCTGTGCCAACAGTGGTGGCAGGAAATTTTCAAAAAACTTGAAGTCATCTACTGTTGCTGCTTGCTTCAATCTGTTCACAGTTAAGGGGCGGGAAGCATTAGCGGCGGAAGGAGGAATAAAAAATGGAGTGGAAACCATTAACAGCAAACGGAATGCGACTTACCTTAGGATTCTGCACAAATATCTCTTCACAGAAGATTTTACCCAAAATGTAAATATGAATATCAATTTAGGGTTTGGGGCATCTAGTAAGGAGTAACCGACTTACCTCATTCTGTCGTGCTGTCAAGGGCATTCATTACTCCGATCAGATATTTTGCACAGATTTTCTTCTTCTTCCCACCTGCTTGAGCGACAGTTATCAGGGTAACCCAGCTGAGTCTTCAAGGCATGCGTTGTCATGTGCATTAAAAAGCCACGACCAAACAGGCAGCAACAGCAATCCTGACGACCTGAGTAAATGCTCAACCACCCGCAAAAATGAGTGTGTTGCCAGTGGAAGGATCAACGGCTGTGCACAGATGGAGAACCTTGCCGAGAGCCTCCGTGGTTTCCAACCGTGCACTGCAAAAATGAGCTTGGAAAGCTCAATGAGGGACACGCCTTCGGCGTAAATATACCCATCTCCGCTTGTGGCTGCTCAAACACGAGACACAATGAGCAATGGTAAGTCGCTTAATCTTTCTATTAGGAGGCTTCTTTTGTGTACTGAATGTTAATGGCGAGAGTACAGTTAATGTCCCCATGAACAATTTGAGTTAAATTGTTTAACTCAAATTTGAGTTAAACTGTTGAACTCAAATTGTTCAGGGAACATTAATCCGCCTCTGAAAGATTAAGCGATTTGCCATTACCACAAGCGAGATGGCCATATTTATAGCACAAAATATAAACCCAAGCATATTCTTTTTCACCCACGTCGAATTTGCCAGATTCCTTTTCGCCCACGCCGAATTTGCCAGATACCTTTTCGCCCACACCGAATACATTTAAAGACTGTTCGGCCCTCATGCCGAATTTCTTTTGTACTGTCCATCAATCAATTTTTCGTGGGCGAATACATTTCAAGACTGTGTTCGGCCCTCATACCGAATTTCTTTTGTACGGTCCATCAAATTTTCGCCGGTTTTCTGTTGCTTTCCCCACTGCTATCTGTTTCCTTCCTGTATTGACCTTTCACCTTTCACTTCTCCAATTTGGCGAGCTAAAACAGCCTGAAAATAAGGTTTCTACTGGGGTTTTAGAGTATGTTTATTAAAATGAAAATTACTACGGACATTTAGGTTTTGCATGATATATAATTTAATAAAAAATAAATTATAAACCATTTATTATATATCTTATTCTTTAACAAAATTATCAAATACATATTTATTAGGTTTTAAAATTTCCACATCCTTTACCCTCAGTGGTTAAGTATAAATTAACATAATTAATATATAATGTATATTTTTTATAATAAAAAATAAATTATAAATAATATAATTATATTACTTATTATATATCTTATTCTTTAACAAAACTATCAAATACATATATATTAGGTTTCAAAATTTCCGCATCTTTTACCCTCAGTAGTTAAGTATAAATTAACATAATTAATATATAATGTATATTTTACATAATAAAAAATAAATTATAAATAATATAATTATATTACTTATTATATATCTTATTCTTTAACAAAATAATCAAATACATATATAAAATTATTATATATACTTTATATAATACAAAGTGTTGTAAATTCTAGTTGCATGTGGTTCGATTAAACAACTAATAATAAGTGCTAAATAATGGAAACAACTACCATTATCTCTCTATCTCTTTCATCATCCCCCTCTATATCACCCTCATTCTATGTCTATGCCCCCCCCCCTCTCTCTCTCTCTCTCTCTCTCTCTCTCCCTCTCCTTATTGCAAATATAACAATGGAGCCTCCTAATTCAGAGGCTTTATTTCAATCATGTTTGGATCCCTGTAAGTGGATGCATAGTTTATTTGAAGCTATCACTTCTCCATTGAGACCTTTATTGCGCAAACAACATCATTTGCTAAATGCCCTATCAATTGGCCTCATGTACTACATAAATGTATGCAAAAACTATGTTAAAATTTATCTTAATTGACCTTCCACACTTCTTTGGCGTACCCATTGCACACTAAGGTGTGATTGCTAGTTATGCTTATTTGAACATGATATCTAAGGTTAATTAAATCATTTACCTCATTGTCATATAGTATAAAAATATATTTCAATGTATATACTATTCACAATCAATAGGAAAAGTAAATATTTATATATTTGTTCATGTAAAGAAATGGGCCATTTTTGAATTTTTCATGTCTTCTTATTCTTACCATAAGCACTTCACACAAACTTACAAAATAAAGAAAATATTTACAATGAATAACGTCTCTCATGCAAGTGAAATGGGCATATGTAAGAAGTTATTTTCAAGTTATCTATGAAAAATGAAATTAGAGAAATAGAAAGGTGGGAAAGTTTTCTTATATGAAAAATAATATAATGATACTCCACTCAATCAAAAATTATAATATGACACATTTAGGATGGCATTGTAACGTGAAACCACTCCATTGTGGAAGCAAACACAATATGGCACATTTGTTGTGCCCTCATCTAGTGCGACTCCACTTAATGTGAAAATTTGTGATAGAACTCTACTTGGTTGTGGGTATATAACGCAATAAAGATCCATCTATGTATAGTGATACATATATATGTACCATAAATCATTACCTAAAATCTCAATCAAAAGAACGTTAGTGATGATAGCTCCCCTATCTAATTAATTGCATACATAATTTGAAAGAAATTAAAGGAGAGGGGGAAACTATTAATGATAAACCATGTGAAAATATCTAATTATGATCATAATGTGATAAGAAAATAATAGGTACAAAATAATAGTCATGTAAACACATAGGACATTGACCATTATCATGGAAGAGTTGCCCTCTAGATAGAAAAATCATAACGGAAAAAGATGACCCTAAAGGCTAGTTATAATACATATAAGTGTATAAAAAATTAAATCAAATAAAAAGATAGGAAAGTAAGTATAAATAAGTAGAAGACATGTAATCACCTAAAGAATCAAAATGAGTAAGGATCACAAGCATAAAGGTATACGCATGAAATATAGAAGACATTTAGTGTATGAAACTTTAAGATCATGGTTCTTGAAATTATATGTAAGGAACAAGAGAACACCCAAAGCGTCAAAGATAATTTACATAAATTAATAAAAGATACAAAAGAAAGCATTCTTAGAAGCTAATAAGTAGAATATGATAGTGAAACACATGATATATAAAGAAATCATGGACCTTATAAGAATGAAAATGATATATAAAATATACCCCCAAGCTAAGGAAAACAAACAAAATCTTATTGTAGTTGTAGTGACAACACAATAAACATTGCATAATAAAATGCCAAAATATAAGAAGACAAGAACAAGAAAAAATAAATATTATAATTTACATAGATGTATTCTATAAGAGTGTTCACGAATCATGCAACAAAGCTAAGAGCATCCTCCTCTTCCTATTTTTTTTTTTCATATTCTCCATCTTTGGTTATACGATTCATTTACTTGACTTTATTTCCTAATAATGTCTTTCATCTGGATAATAATTAATACTCTTTATAAGTACATTATCAATTGATCAAATTTTGGGTTTTTCTTTCTTTAGTGGTTGTTGTGTACGAGGATTTTAATTTTGTTTCTCCACAACATGTTTCTTTAGGACTCCATAAATTTTCTATTCCATGTGAAGTTTAAAATTTTTTAATACAAAAACTTTTTATTTTCTTGACAGATTCACTGGTAAATTATGTCTTTATTTCTTTGTTGTTGTAATTAGTTTGTATATGTATATATCATGTGAATCTTTTTCACTAGATCATAAGGAGTTTCCTTGGAAACAAGAAGATAAGTGTACAAATTAAATGACTCAGCTTCATCTAGGGTTGATATCAATATCTTTTACATTGACAACTCTACTTTCATGCACATATCTTATACAACAAAGAACAATAGCTTTCATATGTTCCAAACAAAATCTACCCAAAGGTTGTTGGATAATCAAGTTGAAACTTGTAGAAAATATGAACTTAAGAATATGTTTACAAATTTGGAACTATGTATTCAATATTACAAATGATGTGTTATCTGATTAACAATTCCTTGATAATGAAATCAAAACAACAATGCCACAACTTGAGAATCACAAGTGACATAAGATATACGTGATGAAACCCTTGCAGGAAAAAATTCCACACCCAAAGAGATGCAATGCTTCTATTAATCTTCAAATGAAGTACACATCAATACAACAATCCTCTTTGATTCTTGGAAGCGCTTCTTACTTTGATAAACTACAAATAAACTTATGAATCCACTATCTCAAGGCTCCAATATATAGAGATTTGTGGGAGAGAATACCATTGTGGTAACGCCAAAACAACAAGCATAAACCACCTGCAAAAACCCACACCCAGGTCTTAGTGGGCAATTCATAAACATAGTGAAAAATATTGAATGATCACATGGCCATCACATGGGTGGCTTACCCATAGCCAATCACAAATTTTCAAAGTCGAGTACTCCATTAATCTTCAATGACTCTAACAACTTATACTTAGAACATGCAAACTTTGGTACCCAACCCACAATAACATGCAAATCATGTAAGTCAAGATGCAAGAACATGCATTTTTGGGTGGTCCCCACCTAGAAAGTGGATGTCAGGTTGATTGAATATTCTCTCAGAATGCTCTATAACCATCATTATAGTGGGTCCACCTCTATGAATGCAATTACAATATGACATAGGAAAACAAATAACAAATATTTTTCCTCTCATGTCCTCTAAGAAACTTTTTTACACATAAAACCAACTTAGGATAGCAATTATAATGTCACCTATCCTAACATTCTCCCACTCAATATTATAAATTGCAATTAAATAAATGAGATACATTAAAAATATAACCAAGTACAATGATCAAGGATCAAGGTGCATGGCCTTCCTACACCAAGAGAACTTAACTATTGTCAATGGATTCATTAGAGAATTTGCAACATTATCCAAAGTGTCAAAAAGTGATATTGAACATCAACATGCTTAGTACAAGCATGATACATAGGATTTTTGGCCAAACAAATGGCACTTTGACTATCACATCCAAAAACTGATTGTTAAATGGAACTCTAACTGTCAAATGGCACTTTGACTGTCACATGAACAAAATCCTCTGTAATACCCCTCATACTTTTTAGACTTATTATTTTTCTGTGCCTTGCTTGGATACTCTAATGGTACTAGTATTGTTTGATTCGGTTAGTTGACATTTGATAACACTATTATTGTTTGATGTGGTTAGTTAGATGCTTGATGATGTTGCTATTTCATTATGGACATGATTACTTTATATGACATTATGATTGGTTATATCAGTTGATTTTCTGAATTATGATTTGATGCAGTGTTTTAATTTAATATGCTATGTGATGATTGTTAGTTAGAAATGTAATTCATTGATAATGCTATAATTGTTAGAATAGGTGTGACGAAGGACAATATAGCATCACTCGTTCGCGAGTGCCCTGTTATGTTGCAATTCCTTCTCACAATGCAGTAACTTGATGTAATGCTTTGATATATATGTTTATATGCACATGTACACAACTTCGTTTGTATGCAGGATTGCAGGTATAAGTCTCGATTCCACCTGCTTCGGCAGGACAGGGCGAGCACCAAATAACCCAACGGATAAATGTTGATACAGAGGTGACGATGAAGTCCTCCCGTCCCATGATGTCAGGTTGTCTCATTTGTTGGTATAGTCGATGTTGTGTAATTGTCGTTATTGTCTGTTGTGTTATGGGTTTTGCCTTAGTTTATTTTATGAGGGCATTTACAGTTATGACTAGTCTTTATGATTGAAATAAATTATTTATTTTAATGTTGGAGTAAATGGTATTTAAATATTTAAATAATTTAATTATTTTTGAAAATCTTACATTTCAATTAAATAATAATTAAATAATAAATCTGCTTAAATTATTTTAATTAATTAAATTTGGTGGTGGATAATTATGTGAATAATTTATTTAAATTAAATATATAATGTGTGGTGCAAGAAAAGTTACAAAACAGGAATTAAAGTAATTAAAACAAATAAAAGAATTAAAAGACAGTGTGAGCCAATAGGGTTTGAGTGTTGAAAAGAAAGCTTGTTTTAAAGATTGATTTTTCTTTTTATCTGGAATTTTTGGGGAGAGCTTTGGAGAGATGAAGAATATATTTTATTTAATTATGAATTCTTGAGAGTTCTCACACACACACAGAAGAACAGAAAGTTGAAGTGCTCAAGTGAAGGTGGAGTTCGTTCTGGACTAGGATTGGAATCGGATTCGAAAGCATCAGAGTCAAGCAGGCATCTTCAAATTTGCATTGGACTCCAGGTTCCTCTCGTTGTTCTCTTCTCATACCCTTCTGTTTGTTCTGAAAAGAAGAAATAAATGTTATTAAAAATAATTTTTGTGATTATAGAAAACTTCTGTTGAATTGTAACTAGGGCAAATTATTAGATTGAAAACAAAGAAAACCATAGTTAATATTCTGTGCAAAATCTGTCAAATCCTAGAAACCTTTTCTTCTGAATGATTCAGTTTATTAATATGAGGTTTTCAAGAAAGTAATTTTGTAGAGTATAATAAGTTTGAAAGTTTTATTATAAATGATTAATGGATCTATGTTATTCTCTGTATTTTCCTCTAATTTCTTAATGTTTTAGAAAAAAAAAAAAAATTTCTCTGCACCTTTCCAATATATTAAATTATGTATGTATTTTGTTTAATATTTTATATCGATTGATATATATATATATATATATATGTGTGTGTGTTTATGTTTGTTGCTTGTTTCTCAATTTAATATGATCTGTCGTCATCGACCTCACCATATATATAAATTTTAAAATTGGTTGAAATCGTATTTGTTATGATTTTCCTTTAAAATATAAATTTTCTCATGTTATATTTACTGGTTATATTAAATTTCCTTTCATCAATTTATGTTTTAAAAAATAAAAATAAAAATAAAACAAAATATAAATATAGAGTCAGGATAAGGATGGCTGGGCTGTCGCCGTCGGGAATTCCCCCACCAAGACTGCGCAGCCTAAGTTCACTTGTTATCTTTAGCTTTGATCAAGCAAAAGCTCAATAAGATCAAGCAAACATAGGCTACGGCCTATGGGCTTTTTTGAGTTTTGTTTATTGTTTTTTTTATTGCGTTTTTTTTTATTATTTAGTATTTAATATATATATGTATATATATATTATATATATATATATATATTTTTAAATATAGATTAAGATGTATTTTATTTTTAAAATGAAATTAAGTTATTTAGATTTAGATAATAATTTATTACCTGGTATATATGTATATATATATATTTATGGAATATATATATATATATATATCAAGAATATAAGTTATTATGTATTTTGTTTTATAATTGGAGTATAATTAATTAAATTGAAATGTTAATTTATTATCTGGTGTGGATGCAAATTTTGTCTCAGTTTTTTTTAAATGGGCAACGTTGTTATAATTAAGTATTATTTTTTTATTTATTTTAAATGGGCATTATTTAATTTATCGTTTGATTAAACAAATGTGATAGACAAGATTTAGTCTGCAATTGTGATTGTAGTAGACAACCCTATCAAGTTAGTTAAACTGGGAATGGGAAACAAACTTACTGGTGCAACCTTGCAAATTGTGATGTGAATTTTCATGTTGTGTCTAATGTTTATCGTTATAGCTTGTGTTGAACCGTGGGAACCCTATCGTATTTTTAACCTTAGTCCAGAGGCATGTTATTGTTGAAGTTGTCTTCATTATACCTTTGGTTTCGAAGCTTTGTAACTTATGTTTGGAAGGGTTGGACGTTTTCTTATGATAGTTTGTTACGGATTGTCGCGAGAGGAATACTACCTCGCATGTGTGGTTTTGATTATTATGTCTTATGATATGGTCCAACCCTCGTTGATTTGAGATATGTTAGGGGTCATAGATGGGAGAGTGGCTCTTCGTGGGCGCCGGCGCCTCGGGTAAGAGGAAGTGCCAGGGGAACCCACGCAAGAGTGGTTAAACAAGTGATAACCTAAAAATAGAATTTAGGGGGATGGGTAGTAAAACATACAAGATAAAGAAAAATGGATTCCTCGTCTATGCATTAGGGCTACCGTAGACTAGTGATAGACTGAGCAGGTCGTGGTCGGCAAAGTCGTAGTCTCGTCTTCATGAGAGATTATCGGCTCCGCATTAGCTACCCTATGGTGCCAGCGCCTCAGTAGGAGGAAGGGCCAGGTGATCCATAGATGGGTGCCGGCGCCTCGGTTAGGAGGAAGTGCCAGGGGATCCCATGAGAGCTATGCGATGACACTCTCCACTAGACATCCTTGTTGTTCTTGTTTCTTGTTGCCTCTGGATATTGTTATTTTATGTTGTTCTGTTTATAGGGCTAGGGAATCCATAGGTGGGTGCCGGCGCCTCAGTTGGAGGAAGAGCCAGGGGATCCCATGAGAGTTATGTGATGACCCTCCCTACTTGACACCCGTCTGACTTGTTCTTGTTGCTTTTGGAATGGTGTATTGAATGGTTGATTCAGAGTTATTATGGAATCGTGTTCTTTATATTGGTTCTGATTTATTTGGAAATGTATTTTGGGTGTTGGTTCGGTTCTTCTGGATGTTATCTCTTTGTGATGTTTCTTTGAATTCTTGTGAATTTGATTCGTGATTGTTAAGTGATATTACTTCATGTTATCGTGATGAGTTCTTGGTTTAACTTGTTATGTGATTTGAGTACGTCGATGGTTGTGCATTGCATATTTGAGTTGTACTTATTCTGTATCATGTTGTTGAGTCAGTTTGACATTCATGGTCGGGTTCACTTCCTCGTCACCTCTGAGCACGGGGGGTGAGTTACTTCGTAATTCACATGGTTGGGTGGAACGTGCTCCGCACCCGTTGGGTTCCCCATCAGCGTCTTGTCATCTCAGCTTTCCGCAGTGCAGATGTTCCAGTGATCAGTTGTACTTCATGTTCCTTTATTTTGTATCAATCCCCATGTTGGGAAATTCAATGTAATTCTTGTATCGAAGGAAATTGTAATGTAATATTATTTCAATGATGTAATAGTTAGGTTTGAATTGGATCATGTTAAGAGATCTATCATGGATGTAATTATGCGATGTTGTCATACTCGCATCATGGCTATCAGTTGTATCTTTGTATATGGTTTTTATAAAATTAGATGGTTATGTTGTTTTCAGTATCTTTATTATGTTTTGTGGTTGCAATGTAACCTCGCGTGCCCCAGAGAACCATGTGGTTTTAATGTTATGTGTTATGCTATGCGATTATGGTTTAATGTTGTTACATGTTACTTTTATTATTTAAAAAAAAAAATTATTCGCATTATGTGTGTGTTCTCTGGGGTTTGCACGACGGGCGTTACATCCTCACAACCAAAGACCCTTAAATGTGAAATAGAAGGATTTCTATCTATCCATACTTCATAAGGAGTTTTATATCAAAAAGAGTCGAACAAGGAGATCTATTAAATAGATAACATGTAGTACATACAACTTCTACCCAAAAGCATCTATAAATCTTAGTACCAATCAACATTCTCCTAGCTCTTTCCATCAAGGTTCGATTCATTCTTTCTGCTACCATATTTTTTTGGGGTGTATAAGGAGTAGTCTTTTACCGAACAATACATGCATGCTTATAGAACTCATCAAATTCCCTAGAACAATATTCACCTCCACTGTCAAATCTCAACACCCTTATCTTATATTTTTTGTGCTTCTCAACTAAGGCTTTAAATTCCTTAAACTTAGTGAAAACATTAGATATTGCATGCATAAAATAAATCCAAGTGTATCTTGAGACATCATCAATGAAAGTGACATAATAATGAGATTTTCTAAAAGAGTCAACATCCACTTGTCCAAACACATCTGAATGAATGATCTCTAATAATCTGTTAGCTTTGTTAGTTCCTTTAGGAAATGATGATCTATCCTATTTAACAAACACACAATGCTCAAAAAAATCATTTTTACCAACAAACTAATTAGAAATATCGTCAACCAACATTTTATTCAAAATGGCCTTAATATTCTTGGCAATATGATTGTCATTGATGTCAAAAGGGGTATTTGAGTGATATCCAATGAGGGAGTTTGTTGATTGATGTCAAAATGGCATCATAGGATGTCAAAAGGAGATCATTAGCATTCTGGATATTAGTGAATTAAGGTGGATCAACCTCAAGAAAAATGGCGAAGTATGATGAAGAGAAGATCATTTTTTGCAAAGTTGCTCAAAATGTTGCAATGTTGTCATGTCATTACAAAGGCTATTTTTGGAAGGTTGCAGAGAAATTAGATGACAAATCTAATATGAGTTTTGTGAGTATGTTTCAAAAACATGATTTGCATGATCAAGGGATGAAGATTGAGCTCAAAAATAGTTTATTTATGCTCTCTGGTCTAGTTAGGGTTTTATAGTTAAACCTTAAGGGTTTCATCATGGAGCCCTCAAAAATTTTATATTTTATCATTGGTTGGGAACTGGCAGTAGAAGGTAGCTTAAGTTATGACTTAAGTGTTCTAAGTCATTGAGATGACCAACCCCTCGACCTAGGTATTACCAGCTCAATCAATGTTCGGAATTTAATATTTTATAAGTCCAAAGCTTAATGTTTATCCAATCTTGATCAACTGTTTGTGCAATTTTTGCTTAAGATCTAATGGTTGATGTTTCATCGCAACATCTCTTCACATTACATTCTCACTTTCCTTAGCACGTAGCTATATTGAGATATGTAATGGTAAGGACCTATACACATGTCAACTTCCAATTGCAACTCTAAGACTCTTTGCATCACATTTTTTAAATTCATGAGCTTTGAGTAATTTGTGATGTGTGATATGCTTCTTTATAAGATCAACGGTCCATGTGTTATTCATCTTTATGGCCGATGTTGCATCATAGATGCTTTTTGCATCATGTTTTTGTTTACATGAGTGTATAGCTAAATTATGTTATTAGATAAGGATAAGGTAGCTACATTTCAACAGTTGATTATAGCACAAGGTTTATATGCCTCACAATTATCATTCCTCATGTGCAAAGCTAAAATATACTAAGCTAAAGCAATGTAATGACGATTGATGATGCATGTTGAAGATGATAGAGATCAACGAATATGGTTGTATCACCCAGTGTATGTTCTCACAATTTTAATTCTTCAAGCACAAAGTAAAAATGCACTAGGAAAACAATATGTGATGGAGATCTATAGTATAGGTTTAAAGGTTTATCACTACTAGTGTTCTTAATTATTAGGATCTTAACTTCAGGTGATTAATATTTATATAGATATCCCTTAACATGGGAGATTTAAATCTTATCAACAATGATGATATTAATAAATATTCATGAAGATATTAATCACTTATTATCTTAATATAGATCTCTACACATATAGTATCTCTGAACTTTATGTAATGTCGTAAAATTGAACCCTTTGAAATTTCACATACATTCTTGCATCTACTTTAGTGTCCACTCCCTTAGCATCTTGTGTAGGCTCATTTTAGCCTACATCAGCACTTTTCCCTTCTCAGGATGCTCAACACCCCTTTTTCTGCAACTTTCTTCACGCATTAGCATTGCATCGAACATTGTGCTTTTCCCATTCTTGTCATTTTGTAGTGTGATATGTTCGGACAATAGTGCGCCACATGAATAACTACGTGCCACACTAGCATCTTGTGATGTTTAAACATTCAAACGATAGTTTATGTGAATGTTTTCCACTTGTCACTTGCTTTTGTCAGTGGTAATGGCTCGGGATGCCTTGTAACCGCCCGAGAAGCTTCTTTTTGCTTCTCTTCTCTCCTTAAATGCTTTATTTTCACTTCATTTGCAACTCTCTTTTACTTCTAGCTTCTCTCTAGCTCCTTCTACTTCTTGGCTCCTCTCTCAAAACATTCCCCCATCTTGATATCTTGCTTGCATAACTCCATTGCTTGCTACAACAACATTCTATAAAGCTCTCACAACACCCTTTGCAACACTCTTGGCTCTTGCAACTCTCTCCATTTGGCTTCCTTAAGCCTTGCAGCTCTCTCCTTTACCTTGTGCTTGTGAGCATCTTGCGATTTCATATCCCCTATCTATTGCATCCTATACTTCGTGATACAAGTTCTCCTCCTCAAGTGGGGATTGCTTTTATCTCCTACACTTTGTGATACAGGTTCTCCTCCTCGAGCGGTGATTGCTTTTATCACATCACATTTGCTTACTTTTCTCAATCTCTCTATCTATCTAGCTATCCATGGAGGTGAGATCACCAAAATGGGGGTTTGACTAAGGCAAACCCCTATACATCCCCAACACTTTCTCTAGATCTTACGCATACAGGTATTAAACATTAACTCAGAAACTCAAACTTTAATTTTTCAAACCCCTATGTAAAGACCCATTCACCCTAGGGTGAATCTATCCTTATACAGGTCAATTTCCAAATTTATGGGCATAACTCTATCTTTGTCTGCTTTATATCTTCTTGTTTTCAGATCTTAGATTTAGTTTTTAAAATTGTAATTTTATGTAGTTGTTTGCATTCACATTAATTGGTCAAAACAAGTACATTGTTCAAAAGTAAAATTTGCATTCAAAAGATATCATTTTCAGGTTCTCGTATTTTAAAATCAATAAATCCTTATATATTAGACCTGAAGCTTTTCATCAAACTTCATTATGGATATGTGTTTTGGCAACATATGGATGTCTTTAAGATATTTGGTTGATGTTTCCAATTATATGTTTGAAGATGATCCTAATGCAATTGATAATACTCGTGAATCTTCACCTCCTAATGAATGCCCCTGTGAGGTGGACATCTTAGGCCAAGATGAAGATAGCATGCAATAATTCATACAAGACTCCTTATGTAACCTTGAGAATAACACATCCTTCTATCCATCCATGCAACAACCAACACCTCCTATCATCCCATCACTTGATATGTTCAACCTTTTGCATCTTGAAGTTGAAACACAAAGCAAGCCTCAACCATCAATCATGAAAGAACTTGTTAACAAGGACAATAGTGATAATCTTATATCTTATGATCATCGAGTTACCAACACACCTATCAACTTATAAGAGAATTATGGCCAAGACTTTAAAATCTTAAACAAACAAGAATGTGACATAACTAATGAACATGATGAAATCCATCACTTGATAGAACAATAACCATCAGAAGATACCAAGGGACTAGGATATCAAGATCCTCCTCCCCCACCTCCACCTCAACGAGTGGCCCAATCAAGTAAGAAACCCAAGCCCTATAAACTCAAGAAGTTACCATTCTTACACACTATAACATAACTAAACGAAAAATGAATCAACTCCTCTGTCTAGGATTGATTACACTACCACTTATCAACGAAAACAAAAAAGGAAAAACTACAAGCATGAATTATTGCACATTTTATAGAACTCTTAGGCATCTCACTAATGAATGTCATGGTCTATAGAGGTTGATACATGAAAATGATATTATTGATGTAATTGGATAGAATTCGTACACTTTGCTCCTTACCATGTGATAGTTGTAGAATCGTGGCATACTCACTATTACATGTATACATTTCATTCAAACCATTTCTATATTTCAAGGAGCACATTCTCATCACCTATCTTGGCTCATCCTTGTCCTACCTTTTGGGGGGAGTAAGGGGTTAGGTAGCCTTGTCTTACTATGAGACTCGTTGTTGCCCCTTTGGCTTGTTATCCACCTTCCATATACAATGAACGAGATTCGGATGCAGATGAATTGGTTTAGGTTGGCTGACATGTGTCATACTAGCTTTATGTCTATTCATGTTCTTTGCATGATTGCATGTGTGTAATGTGATCCCCCGTACTGTGTTGCTTGGTCTGTCTTTATGTTTGTGAACCTACTTTGGATGAACCTTGTCACTCTGTTGGTGCAAGGATACAAAGGAAGCAAATCTGTTGTAACATTCTTCTATTTGTATCTACATTCTTCTATCTATCGTAAACAGTCTTTATCTTGTGTTTTCCTTTTTGGGACAATGCAAAGCATTGAGACATTTAGGTCTCCTCCATGTTGACCCAAAAAGATTGTTTGTCTCATATCTCTCTATGTGTCATTACTCCTTTGTGTTCATTGTTCCACGAGATATTTGAGGAATGATGACAATCCCAAACTCTATTATAACACTATAGCAAAGACATACGTTGACCCTAAATCTGTGGATCCCTTATGTGTTCTCTTAGGATTGCATATGGGGGGCAACCTCCTTTCCATAATGTAGCTTTATTTGGAAACATATTTTGGGCATATGGATTTCTAAATAAGCTTTCGTATATTGGCATTTATCATCTTCTACTTTAAAGTAATTTCTCACAGCATGGTGTTTAGCAATTTCTTTAAAATGGGGGGCATTATGCCTCCCGCTCATTGCTTGCTTAATAGTGTGACCTTTATTCAAAGTGTGGTCTTCTCAATTCATGTGATGTCTCTTCTTGATGGTGACATTGGAAATGATGTCCTTCAAGAGTGTGACCATTCTTGGCATATGAAATTCCTCTTAGTGGTAATGCTATGGCTTGCATTCCCTAAGGTGTGAATATTTTATCCCTCAGCTAGTCCTCTCTTGATGGTGATATCAAGTGTGATGTTCCCTAAAGTGAGACCTTTCATGAACTAAGAAAAAATCCTTTGACTATCCTAAACTAAACCTTGGCCACCAAGCATAATACAACTTTCTTGCTATTGGTGCATTGTAAAACCTATGACCATTTTGTGTGGCACCTTATCAAAGTTATCAAGGAGTATAACTTTTGGTATGGTTGATGTATGGGAGCCTGTAGACCTAGCATGACTTACCCATCTTCCACCTTTTTATGGGCACACACTTAGTGTATATCGGACTGCACTAGACCATTGTGTGTTTCTCATATTGCCTCGGGGCTCACCTAGTGTATAGTGCATTGCACTAGCCCTTGTGAGCGTATTCTTGGACAAACAACCTAGGCTTGATCCATACTTTTTGGACAAATAGTCGAAGCTTGATCCACCTCTTCTTCATATTTGCTTTGATTTTGACATTGTATTATTGTGTATCTCGTATCGCTACTGCATGCATGCATCTCTTTGTGCCTTTGTTGGTTTACCACAGGATCCTTGATCCCAGGGGCTTGGTCATCCTCCTTGATCCTTGTCATCTCATCTTTCTAACAATTGTACAATTAGACATCTCTTAACTTATTTGTCTACTTTAGTGTGAGTTTGAGTGTGGGATCATACTCTCACTAAAGTGGGGGCTAAATGTAGTGTAGAAAATTGTACACCTTTACAATTTCACACTATGTTTCCATCCCCTTAATTAATTGGACTTAATTAAGCTTATAATTACCTAATTATGTATTCCAAAGCTTTATTATTCCCATTTTCTGAAAGGGAAACCCACATTAAACAATTGCCTACATTAATTTAAACACCTTGGAAATTGTGTATCTTAGACTTAGGTCCTAGGACCCATTTTCCCAAGGGCGAATGGGTCCCCTTTAAGTGTTAAGACCCAATTTTTACAATGTTTTTGGCAGCATTTTAATGATTCAAATTGAAGTTTCAACTGTCATCTTGTGGAATCTAATTTTTGGGAAATTAGATAAACACCTATAAATACATAGTTATTATATCAATTCAAATCTAATAACTAGCAAGAAGCATCATCTATAATTAAGGAAACTTTCACAAGAGCGGATATTATTGTTAGGAGAATTGAAGAGAAGATTTATTAGTCATCTATAGTGGCAATCAAGATCATATCATCATGTCAAAGTCCATGCATGTTCATGTCATGTTTTGGAGCTAACATTGGGATGCAGGTTTCAAGAATTCAAACAAGCAATCAAGCCAATTCATGCAAGATCCAAACCTTAGAGTGATGTGTTAGACTTGAATCCTCTAAGGGAAACCAGTAAGGGTTTGGTGAGTTGTAACATAGCTTTGTTCATTCATCAATTTCTTTGATTTATCATCATTTCAATATCAAATTTTAATTACCAACACGGGGTTTGACTGAGGGAAATCCCCATTCACCCAAAAACAAATATTTTTCTTCTCTCTTTGTATGTGCAAATTTACAAGTAAAGGAGGATTGAAGATTGATCAAAAGAGCAATTCTGCAAAGTTTTCAAAGTTGTCATCATTGTTGTAAAGCTATGGAAACTCACCTATAGATTTTATTTCCAAATTTCTGACAGTTAAACCTGGAGAAATCAGAAGCTTAGATACGAGATTTGAGGACTGTAAAATTAGGTTTTGGACCCTTGCACTAGGACCCATTCGCCCTAGGGTGAACAAGTCCTGCTATAGAGCTCAGAACCTACTTTTCAGGCCAGGTGCATATCATTATGCCCTTCTCAAATATGCCTACAAATTGTTGTTTCCATTTTTGTTATCATAATATTCTACATTTCAAGTGTTAGGTCATGCAATTCAGTTAGTTAATGTATTTGAAATTATCTCCCAAAAGTTCCAATCAATCATTTCTGTCATAAGAAAACATTAAACCTTCCTAATAGAGTTGAATCACCTCAAAGTTGAAAGTCAATCCTATCCTTGGGAGATCTCTTTTTCTAATGAAACTAGTAGAAGGGTAAGTGTGTTTAAACCCTTAGATCATTCCACAACACATATTCACCATTTTCCCCCTTTTATTCTTCTTTTCACATACATAAAGGACTACAAATTGAAGGTATTGCAAAGCACACACATGTTGAAGATTTTGTTTAATTTCATGGTTGCTAATAAGCTCAACATTCCACATGGCTAGAAAGGAAATAAAATCACTATTACCATTGTTACATTGGTAGTTGTTGTTGCACCAAAATATCAATTTGTTAATGCTCGATACAATCACCAAATTTATACAAGATCTATAAGAGGTGGTTAAGCCATGTCACGAACCCAAGTGTTGCACTACACAAGGAAGACCAAGGGACACACCATCTTGCAACTATCCCCCCTAGAACAAGCGAGGGGTTTGAACCTATGACCTCGGCTTTGTTACCAATTGTTACATTGGTGGTTATTGTTGCACAAAAAGATCAACCTGTTAATGCTTGATACAATTGCCATATTTATACAAGATCTATAGGAGGCGGTTAAACCATGTCACAAACCCAAGCGCCTCACTACATAAGGAAGACTAAGGGACACACCATCTTGCAACAATGTCTCTACATTTATTCATCAAATTAGGGAGCTTAAGTTTTAGTTTGAAGGAAATATTGTATGGACAACAAGAAGCATGGTGGTGGGGAACTTGCATACTAACTCATCATATGGTACACAACATAGTCTTCATTTTAGAACTCAAATGTTTTTAAATCAATATGGTATGGTCCTCAATAATTTGTTCCCAAGATATTATAACATGTTAGGGAGTTAGTTGATAGTTGAAACCTTGATCTTGGAAACAAATGGTGTAGTTCTCCATGGAGAAAAACCAAATTTTGATGATTGAGAACCTTCTTAGGATGGACAACTAAAGTGAAGTATACAAGATGTCAACAACATCAACATCACACTGGCTCAGGTATGCAAACCTTTTTTATATAGGAAAAGGTATTTTAGTTAGTCATGTGACATCTAAAATTAATCTTCCTCTTATTTGTGAAAGTACTTCCAAGACCTTACGAGGAGATGCTAGATTTTGTAGCCAAGAGCAAGACAAGAAATGTCATCTTGCCAATATTGCACAAAGGTATATAAATATACTTGAATGGAAAGAGAA
The DNA here is from genome assembly GCA_007258455.2 of Sequoia sempervirens. NCBI lineage: Eukaryota > Viridiplantae > Streptophyta > Pinopsida > Cupressales > Cupressaceae > Sequoia > Sequoia sempervirens. Next base: position 100,774 of record VDFB02367074.1, read on the forward strand.
TATATTGGCAACAAAAGAGAAAAAGGTGCCAGTCCTAATTGAATTGGATAGTATGAAAAGTATCATTGAAGATCCCACTCCAAGATTTAAGAATGCACACAAATTAGATAAACAAATGTTAGGAATAAACATACAACCACTCTTGTAGATCTATAAGTAGTGAAGAATATTTTGGAAATAATTAAATTAAAATATTATAATTTGACTAAAGACAAATATATGGTCATAAAATTGCATAGACGACCATAAATGCATCTCAAAAAAATAAGGAAAGATTGATGAGCTCACCCTTGAGCTTGAATCAACTAAGGACTGAGTAAAAAAGACCCAAGTGACACTTTGGAGGAAAAAGAACAACCTGTGGCTCTAAAATATTTTAGGGAGAAAGAGAATGAAGCAAGGGAAAAGGAGATTAAGCAAGTAATTAAAGAGATTTATAAGCTTCAAGTGAATTTTAATTTATAACACTTTCCATAAATTTTAGTATTTGCAAGCAAAAAGTGGGGTTTAAGTGATATTTTCTCAATAAATGAAAGGCCAACAAATAAAACAACTTGAGGATGACACAATTAGTTGGGAATAAGAAACAACGACTTAAGAGGGCAACTACATGAATTTGTGTCAACATAAAGATTGGTTTAATTAGAAGAATATAAATAATTGCTAATATTTTTGAAATTTCCAGTAAGTTGCTAATAATCCACTCTTTGAGGTGAACATTTTCTAGCTTGCGATAATATCAAATAACACAACAAAATACAACTACTTCACAAGAAGGGTGAAGGTTGAGAAATTATAAATTCCCAAGACTAGAAGGGGAAATGAAACTCCAAGCTCGTGATTTTGAAATAGAATACATGAATGGAAAAATAAATGCAGCTATTGATTCCTATTCTATGATTCTCTCTTTGTGTTATTCATGTCATTTTTGGTGATTGGAAGAAATCTATCATTATGAGATGCATCACGAATATATTTAATACCAACATCCTAGATGGAAATGCGAAGAACGAAAATAATGTGCTCGTAGATGGTCTCATTGTGTATGAGGATAGAATCTTTCTAGTAGTCAGTGCTAAGATGAAACAAAATGTTTTAAGAGTTATGCTTGATACACCCATGGTGGGACACTATAAATTACAATATTTGTACATATATAAGAGGGATATCTACTAGTAGAATAATTGAGAAGAAATATCTCAAACATATCACCTACCTGTAAAATGGAGAACAGACCATTTCATTGAGTTTGTTGTAGTTCCTAATTACTCCACATTATTATAGGGAAAGTGGGTTAATGAATTCTATCATGATCTTTCCCAAGGGATCATCTCTTTTTAATAGCACAAAACTCATACCTAAGACAAATCACCAACTACATGTAGTGAGACAAACAAAAGTGGTCAATAAGAGGGTAGATTTTTTTTTGAGGGAATATGTTCTAGAATAAAAAATATCACAGGTTAAATGGGTACACTTGGGAGAGTATTTCTATAACATCCCAAAAACCTATCCCTTGGAATTCCTTCATGCATGGTAGCATGTGTTTATGGTGCTTTTATCATGTATTTGTTTAGTGTTTATAGATTGTCGAGTGTTGCTCATAAGGGTGATGGATGTCATCATTTTCACAAAGGTGGAAAATTTGGGACATGGAACCATCACAAGTCATTTGGTTCATGGGAGTACCTTGCCTATAGAGGGGGTTCTTGGGGAAGAATAAAGAATTTAGGAACATAAATTAGTTGAAATCACATTTCTTGAGGGAAACAAATTTTTGTGAAGGGTAGACTTGTCATGTCCCCTTTTCAACTATTTTTTGTTTGTGGAAACAAAACTATTTCTTATCTTCAACAATATAATATTCATGTAACCCAACCTTGTGGGAATCAATATTCAAAATTTGGAGGTTTTTTTGCTCAAACTTCTAACACAAATGCTTATCAAAGTTTTGGGGTTTCCTTTCCCGGCATGCATTTTTTCCCAACTCTTCCTTTTCTTTGTTTTCCATCAAAGTTTCAAACTTACCCATCCTATCATGCCTTCCATCCATCCTCTACTCTTTTCCTTGCGTTGTCAAACTCCCAAACTTTGATATTCTTTCCTTTGTTCTATTTGACCCTAGCACATGTTGTAATGTCATTGATGCTCTATTTTGGTGCCATAAGTTATTCTAGCTAGGTTTTCTCACCCACAAATGCTTTTTAAAATTTAAAGGTGTGGATTCACATGTACACTTGGCATTAGAGAATGAAAGTAACATTTTTATTTTTTTTGTATTAAGATAATGTAAACACATTACAGTTGTTCACTGTTTACAGCACTATATAGCTCTTATCTGCAATAGAAATAAAGAACAAGACAGATTTAATACATTAGGAAGCCCAGAATAAACTTGATCGCTACACAGTCCGGTCAGAGACAGAGAATCCCAAAACAAAAATAATAAACCCATTGTTTTAGATATAGAATGAAAACAAAAACATGTAGCATTAACAGTTATTTTCAGAATTCCAGCTGGCTAATACATTGATGACATCAAGTTCATCTTTAGAAAAAACTTCCTTTGTTTCATGGCTGGGTATGCTGGACAATTGAGAGCTTTTGGCATCTTTGCAACATTTCACCTTGTTGACTTGATCAACGTACTCCTCTTTGAAGATCCTCAATGCCTGGCTGAAAACAACGAAGCTGGGGTGCCCTTGTGACCAGTGGACATGCATTGTGCCACTGTGGATTAGCCTGGGAAAGTTACTTTTTGCTAGTTTCATGATTTCCACAACCTGCAAAGCAACATTAAAAAAAGTGAGCCATTTATTCAACTTAGTAATATTCCTCTGGATCCCACTATACTTGTCCTCATTCATTGCTTTCCAAATAACCCATAAAATTTCAGTTGTTAGAATAAACCAAAAGAGATGAAGTTCTTTACTCAGTTTAACATCAAAACCCATTAGAATCTCTTTCCAATTGAGCTTCCTGTATGAGCACCAAGAGTCATGATCATGCCAAAACATATTCCAAATTTCATTAGAATAAAGACAGCAAAAAAAAATATGGTAGACATTTTCTGAAACTATGCAAATATCACACATAGCAACATCAGAATTTTTGAATTTAAAAGGAACTTTATGAAGTAAAACAAGCCACCTGAAACAATTCTTCTTAGCATCAATTCCATTACACCATAGATAAGAGAATGTTTTTTGCCATACTTTATCATCAAGATTAGTCTTCCAGACCTTATTTAGGTAATCAGAAGTAGTGCAAGGTGCAATGAGTTCTTTATAAATAGTTTTAGTTTTAACCTCCTATAGAGGGAGAGTACCTAGCCATTGTAAGACCATTGGCTCATTTTTCCATTTTTCCATTTGAAGAGGGAGCCAAGAGTTACAAGCTTCTTTTAAAACAGAGTAAGTTCTGAAGTTGGAGGAAGGTATTACATAGTCCTTTCTCAACTGGTCCCAACAAACCAATGATCCACCCCCTATAATGTTGCTGAAAGTTTTAATTCCCATTAGGTTCCATTTTTTTGCTAAGCAACCCTGCAAAAGAGCTAAGGGCTTACCATTATGCTCTAAATTCCACTAGATGGAGCTGCTAGGGTGGATCAAAAAGTTATTCGAATCGGTTAGGAGAGGGCTAGAGAACTTACATTTGATAACTTGCCAGGCCTTCCAGATACTTCTGAAGACCAATGATCCTACAGGTACAATTGGATACTTGGTGATGAGGAGATCACTGAAAGGCAGTGTCTTCCAGGACTTTTCCATTTTGGGGACAACTTGAGAAATGTTCTTCCTAATCAGGACCTTCCAAGGATCATTCCCATCCAAGGCCCTGATGACCCACTTCGCTGCAAGGGCAATACCATGTTTTTTCAGGTCTTTTAGACCCAAACCACCATAGGTTTTCTCGAGGTAACACCATGCCCATTTGACATAATGTACCTTCTTCTTGCCTTTCCCATCGGACTAGAGAAACCCTCTGATTTTCTTTTGAACTTCATTGACCTGATAGCTATTAAAGAACCAAACACAGGCAAAGTACAAAGTGTATGAAGAAAAGTATCTTTTGGAAAACTTGAACCCTTCCAGCAAGGTATAGGTAATGCCTATTCAAACTATTCAATTTTTTATCAATTTTATCTTTCAGCCAGTGCCACATTTCTTTTAGGTTGGGAGACATAGAAAATGGTATCCCCAGATACCTTACCTATTTCTAGGGGCCTCCCCACTTAAGATCAAATTTTTCAGCCAGCTAGGGGGGTTGTCAAGCCACCCTAGCACAATAGACTTAGCCTTTGAAACCTTGGCACCAGAGGCTAGGCAGAAAAGATCTAACTTGGTTAGTAACCTGTTGAAGTTTTCCTCGTCCAAATCCAAGAAAATAGAAGTATCATCTGCAAATTGAATATTAAGGAGCTCATTCTACTGGTCACGAGTTCTAGTCTCCCCCGTCCTGTGGTACCGGAGGGCGTGTCGCGCCAGCGCCGCCGGTCACGTTAAAAAGTTTACCAGGAACACTGTAGTTTATAGGGGGTCATGCTACCCGATTCCTGCAGTATAAAATAAAAAAATAATATTAAGGAGCTCATTATTATCAGGTAGATATACCCCTCTCACCTTAGGAGATAAACTATTGTCCCTTAGCAGATAATGAAGGGCATCCGAGGCAATGACAAACAGGGCAGGGGCAATAGGACATCCCCGCCTAATTGACCTTTCCAACTTAATCGCTTCTGACCTAGCTTCATTCATGTCTATCATAGTAGATGCATCATTGAGGAGGGTACTAATCATCTTGGTGAAGCCTTGTGGGAACCCAAATGCTTCCAGAGTATTTTTTAAGAAGGACCATTCCACTCTGTCGTAGGCCTTCTCAAAATCCAGTAAGAGAATTGCCACATTTTGTTGTGATCTTTTAGCCCAATCAAGAGTCTCCCAGCTAGTTATCAAGTTTTCAAGAATGTATCTTCCTTTGATAAACCCATTTTGGGTTGAGTTTATGAATTTGGGGAGGATATTGGTAAGCCTCATAGCAAGAACTTTTGCAAGCACTTTGTAGGAGACATTCAATAGAGTGATAGGTCTCCAATTCTTAACTAGTGTTTTAACACCTTCTTTAGGCAACAATTTGATTAGGCCTTGGTTAATATAATGTCCCAAGGACCCTTTTGCAAGGGATTCCATATATACCTATTGAAGATCTTCACAAATCTAATCAATGAAGACCTTGTTGAATTCCACGGGGAGACCGTCTATCCCTGGAGATTTATCATTACTCATGGAAAGGATTGCTCTTTTGATTTCTTCCTTGGAAATCTCAGCCGCTAATTGTATACTGTCATCTTCAGAAATTTTCCTAGGCATCAATCTATTGAGCTTGTTTCTAGCCCCCAAACAATCAGCCCCATCATCCTCAGATTTGAAGAGTTCCTTGTAGAAAAGAGTAAATTGTTGCAAGATGTCTTCTTGATTTGACAGGGTCACACCATTGTGACAGATTTGATCAATTTGCTCCTTCATGCCTTTTTCTTTTATATACCTAAAAAAGAACTTTGTCCCTTTATCCCTGTTATTAAGCCAATTGGGTTTTTCCCTCACTTTCAACCCCTGAATCTTATCAATTTCCAGCTTCCTCAAGGAGATTTTGGCCTTGTTGAGCTCCTCATAGATCTTCTCATCTGTATTCTTTTCTTAAATCCTTGCTTCAACAGCAAGTAAAACATCTTGGAGGTGATCCTCTTCCCTCCTCCTATCCAAGGCTATTTTCCGGCCAACTGTCTAGAAAATACATTTCCAAGACAAGACATTTTGATTCCATCTATCAATAGGGCTGAGGTCTTTCAGCATCCACCTATTGATACCCCTTAAGGTATTAATAGCCTCAATGCAATCTTGGTCTCTCAATAAACTAGTGTTGAGCAAAAAATTATCTTTATTCTTGGGCCTAATCTTGATCCCACAATTTATAGTTATTTTAGCTTTAATAGGGTGATGGTCTGACAGTGTGTACAGATAAACCAAGACTTTATTTCCTTCACTAACGGGCTCAAAACAACACACATCTTTATTGGCATAGAATCTATCCAATCTACTATAGATTCTTTTGCAACCCTTATGAGCATTACACTAGGAAAACCACACACCATTGCTTTCTTACTTAAGATATTCAAGAGGATCGATAATATTGAGCCTGTTCTTCATTATGAGCCAATAGTGTCTCTCATTCCCTTTCCATTCCATATCAACATCACCCTTTTTATCTTCTCGATGTTCAATCATGTTAAAGTCCCTGCCTAAGACCCAAGGGACATTCAACATCCCTGCAAGCCACCTCCAGAGCTCACTCCTACTGAGATAGTCATTTGGAGCATAAATTGAGCAAACACCAAATTTGGCATCGCATCTTTCAAAGGTGGCCCAAACTGCCCTGTTGCATGGGGAGACCCCTGAGTTAGTGAGGTAGGGTTTCCATTTATTAGCCACTAGGATGGCAACACCCCCTCTGCCTTTCTCATGCTTGGAGGCCATGAACCATGAGTTTCCCCAGATAAACTTTAAATTGGTTTCAAGCATAAAGCCTACAGCCTTGAGTTCTTGCAGGAAGACAAAATCCTTGTTTTGATCAAGATTAAGAAACTGTCTAACAACATACTTTCTATCAGGGGATTCTAAACCCTTGACATTCCAAGAGGTAAGGTTAATCATCATTATTACACTTGGGGGTAGAGGGATCTTTAGCATTCTTAAACATTTCAAAGATCTTGATTGCACTTTCCTCATTTTCCAACCTCTTAGGAGAAGGTACAGCCAGCACTATGCTGGTATTCTTTCTTTTCCTTTTGGAGATCATAGTCCCATTCTTGCAAATGGATATGGTGTTTCCTTTCTTCCTGCCCCTCTTTTTAGGCTCTTTAGGAGGAGGGGGGTTAGAATCCCCATCAATGGTGTTAGAGCTTGGTAGACTTATCTCAGTTTTACTTCCAGAGTCTTTACCATCACTATTCTCTATAATGTCATTACAAGGGAGGCCCATTGTACTACCAGGGGTCTCCTCACCATCAAGGTAGCCAAAAGGACTTGCAGGACCACTAATCGGGCAGAGAGTAGAGGCCCCGACAAGTGGAGAATCAGTCATCTCCACCGACCCTCTACAAACCATATTAGTCAAAGAATCAAGGGAGTCCCCATTTGGGGTAGAGGAAGAATCTCCACAGTTGCCTGCCTTGCCCTCCTCTACCCTACCTGCGACACCTTCGACAGCAAAACTCTCACCAATTAAGGGATCCAACATTTTAAGGTTAGAATCAAAGGGAAATTTGGAGGGTTGAAAAGATTCATTGGCAGATATTGGAATCTTGTCCAAGGAGGAAGTATCATCACCTTTTCTGTTTTCACTTACATGACAATAAGAGATAACAGTTTCTTCATTGACCACAATGCCATTGACATACGTTTTAATAACTTCAATTCTCTTTTGAGCATTCTTTTTCATGTTACCACCTTTTTTCATGATGTCTTGCAGAGCTAACTGCTGTGCATTTAATTTAACAATGCCAACTGGAGTGTCAGGCCTGGTGCAGGGAGCAGGGGGCAAAGGAAGGGACGAAAGGAAAGGAGGATGGGATGGGGGAAGGATCGAGGAAGGAGAGGGATGGCTATGGGTGGGGAACGTTGGATCAGAAAACAACAGAGAGAGAGAGGAGGAAAGAGGCTCGGAAGCAGCAGGAGGGCCATCACTAGAGAGGGGAGGAGACAACGGGATTGAGGGAAAAGGAGAGGTGACACCAAGCGAAAAACCCCTGCCAACGAAGGGTGACAAAACCCCACCATCGGTCGGCGAGGATTGCCTTTCAGAACCCTCAGAGGCCCTTGCAGAGTGTCGGCTGAGACCCCCAAGGATTAATGGGAAATTCTTTCTCAAATTCCCTTATTTCCTACACAAATAGCAAGCACCATCCCTCTGAGGACTTCAACAAGACATACTTGGATAGAGCCATCAATTTTGATTCCAATGTTTCTAGGCAAAACCACCCCAGGGTTAAGGGAGACGAGCACCCAAGCATTTAAGTCTAGCAAGGTAACTTTATGCCAATCCAACCTCATCACCTTGCCAAACAATTCCACAATTTGAGCAACAAAATACCACATATCCTGCGGAATATTTTTTATCAACAACCACCTAGGGCTAGACAGGGCAAGGATTTCATCACAATTTTCCCCCAATTTCTAGGATAAAACCCTAAAGACGGATTTTCCAACACTCCAGTAATGTTTCTTCAAGATTTTGGTTTGCATCTCATGATTTCTAAAGAAGATTAAAAATAGACCCTTTTGAATCATACGGCATAGGGAAATTTGCACATTTAATTTCTTATTCCAAACAAAGTTGAACCAGCTATCTAAGTATTTTCTAGATGGGAGATTATCCAAGTCAACGACATCCATGAAGACTGTGACCTCAGATAACCTACCCCTCTCCTTATGAATAGAATCAAGCATATCCTTATTTGGAGAAACCAAAGTGGTATCCAGAAGAATCCAATCTTGTGGGCCTCCATTTGCACTAGATGTTTCTCCTTCACCAACGGGGTCGAGGAAGAATTTTGCAGTCTCCAAACAATTCGGGAAATCATTTACAACATCCTTGAAAGATTTTGGGTGGTTACCGTTATTAAATACCCCACCAAAAAATGTAGAGTCCCCAGAAGGAGTGAGGGGGGTGTACCCCCCTCCATCGAGTTTGAGACGAACAATAGGCCCTTCAGCCAGGGAAGATAGGAGAAGGAACCAACAAACACACAAACAAGAACATCAACAACCCTAGAACCAATGCAACAAGGAAAGCAAATAATGAGGACAACTATTGAAGGGCATAGAGGAAGCTTACCTCTATGGGGGAGGGCCTGGCCTCCCCCACTAGGAAAATGATGTGACCCTCAATCCAGTCTCTAGACCGGATGCTCTCATTACGCCACCGCTCCAGCCACCATCATAAAAAAAAATCAATTCCAACACATCAAGTAACATGCTTTCATTTAATGAAGCAATTATAATATGAGGTCAACTAGGTATTAATTGTTGCTATGGAGGATATAAAAATGAACACATCTAATCAGTGAGGAACATCTACCAATTTTTATATGCACACTACTGAAAATCATTTTTAGAACTTGTGTTTGAGAGTGTGGACCTGAGGACAAAAACCTGTAGATCTATCTAAGATTAGAGGAAAAAATCCCTTTGATTTCAAAGGTAAGAGGATGCCACCCGTTTGTCCAAAGGATGATCTCACTTAGCAGTTTTATTGGAGATTCATTTGGTCATGGATCAACCACATTATAGGGCTTTTTCGTTGATCTCTATCGTGAATATGCACATGATAATTGATTGTTTTTGTAATTTTCTATTATTGTAGAACATTTGAATGTACTCACTTCCAATTATAATAAGAGAAGGATTGAAATTTTCATCTATTCTTTGTTATTTTCCTAGTGAGCAATGACCTAGGATAATGCTATATTAATGTAGAGAAGGGGGACTCATTGCTCACAAGTCTCTTTCTTACCAAGAGAGTCCCAGGGAATGAACTACCCTAAACTACCTCAGACTACCTCAACGAGAGTTCCATAATCAGAATGAATAGGTCAGAGAGTTTTTTTGTAAAAATTGATGAGCTCCCGACCAAAGGATGATACCATGACACATTGGCATCCTAGAGGTGCATTGGTGTCTCGTACAGACCAAAAACCAAGAATATCTCAAAAAAAACTTAATGGCTACTTCTACTCTGACTGCTAAGAACTCTTAAAAATGTAGGAAAGTAACAGAGAGTAATAAAACTAAAATAAAGCTATCTAGATGAAATATAAGTTAGATAGAATGTAAATGATGAGATAAAGAAAAGGATAGAGGAAGTGTTCACAATAGACCAAGCAACGAAGCCTCCAACAAATGAATATCTTTGATACCTACACACATAAGATCAAGGAAAAATGTTGGGTCTGTTTGGAGACTTGCCTCAATTAAGTCCCCATTTTGGTGTTTCCACCTCCAAAACAACTAGATAGATAGAGAATATAAAGACACAAATCAATATAGAGACAATGAGTGATAAAAGTAGACCCTGCTCAAGGAGGAGAATCCATATCATGAGATATATAGATAGAAAGATAAATAGACAAGATATAAAAATGCATAGAAAGGGGATGTGAGAAATCCCAAGATTCTCAAAGGCACAAGACGGGAGAGATATCACCTACAAGGCTTGAGGAAGCCAAGGAGAGAGATAAAGAAGGAAGGTCTATGAGATCCAAGAGACTTGCAAAGAGTGTTGTGAGAACGTGAGAGTGTTGTTGTTGTAATTTTTAGAGAGATGTGCAAGAAAGATAGCAAGAGCAAGACAAGAGAAAGTCTAAGAGAGAAGCCAAGAAGCTAGAGAGAGCCCAAATGAAGTGAAAGAATCAATTTAAAAGAGAGAAGAGGAGGGAAAATAAGGTTCTTGAGTTGTTACAAGGTGTCTCATGTCGTTACCACCAACAAAATGAGGTGACAAGTGAAAAAGGTACTCAAAAATGACCATTTGAACGCCAAAATGTCATGGGATGCTAGCGCAGTGCATGGAAGTTTGCACAATGCACTAGTGTTCGGACAAATCATGCTAAAAGCAAGGGGAATGAGGAAAACACAAGGTTTGATGCAAAGCTAATGTGCAAAGGTAGTCGTTGAAAAGGGGCCCTGAGCATCCTAATAGGGGAAAAAGGCTGATGCAAGGGCTAAAATGAACCTACACAAATTCTAAAGGAGTTGACACCAAGGTGGATACAAAAACGTATGTGAAACTGTAAGGGGTGCAATTTTATGACATTACAATAAATAATGAACCAAATCTAATTTTATTGTAAGATATGAGTTGAATATTAAAATTTGATATTAAGTGTCCTAAATAATTAACATTGAAAAGGTTTAAATTTAGATTTGTATAATTATTTTGGACCAAGACTTTAAAATCTATTGAGGTACCAAATAATTAGTACAAATGCATTTCAAATGGATATTATTCAAAGGGATTTTGATGTGTGCGACCTTTATCGAGCGAATAGTACAACATATCAGGACCAAAAAACAAAAGTAGTAAAGTAGATTTGTGTATTGTTCAACAAAGTGGAATCCATGGGTGCTTCCACCTAATCTACACCTTCCTTTATATTTGTGTAACCAATGACATGAATCTCATTTGACACATCTACCAAGACTTAGATGAACCCTTGGATCAAGATTGAATCAATGGTGTAGAAACATTGGTGATGTCATGACCATGTGTTAGTTAAAATTTCCAATTTTTCTTTAACTAATGGTGAGGATCCTTGGTAATTTTCTTCATATAAGTGTCATAGTATAATCAATAGTGGTTCAACAATTTGATTAATGTGGTATTCAATTTGGCAATCCATCAATCTACCAAAGTTGTAGCTTTATGAGGTAGACACATTTGGACCTTTGGCTATTATCAGATCTTAATTAATTAAAGAAAGATATAGTAGATGCATAAATAAAAGGGAGTGTGGCATGTTGTGATTGGCTCCTAAGATTAGTTAATTTCTTTGAATATGTTAAAGCTTTTCTAGTAGAGAGAATTTGTTTGGATTTTTGGTTCACAAGAGAGTTGATATGAGCCATTGATCAAGTATGGTTGGGGTGCATTGAGAGGATGATACTAGGGATAACTTTAAAAAACACCCCCCTTGGCGAAGGTGTAAAATCCTGGCGAATCTTTCTTTTTATTTGAAAAAATATATTAATTTTCTTGGCGAATCTATGCACATTAGTAAAAAAAATTGTAAAATCTCGACAAATCTTAATGAATAATTGGTAAAAATAATAATCACAGTGGCGAATCCTAGCAAATAATCACTAAGAATATAATTACAATGGCGAATCTCCCTTTTAAAAATTTGCATAGTTGGTCGGCGTAGTTCCCCCATATGTTTTAAATATTTTTTTTAAATTACTATGTTACCTGAAGAAAGAGATTGGGTCATAAAGCTCATAAGATTCTTTACAACACTCAATCTAACTTTAGTGCAAGTAGCACAATAAAAAGATGTTTTAGCAATTGATTTTGTATTTTTAAGAGCTTTAAATTTTTTCTATTTTTTTCACTAAAGTTTAAAGTGTAAGAGTTTCAAGTTCAAGAAAATGTAATATATTAAATAGATTCTAGCAAAGGAAATAATTTTCCTTGAGAATCAACTTCCTATATTAGCATTAGGATGAATCAAACAATTTTTTTTTAGTTTGATAAATCATTTTTATGTTTAGAACGAGAAATTTGATATAAATATTCCAATTCCAATACAAAATGTTGAGTTACAATAAAATGCCAATAATCTTTTTTGTAATTGAAAACAAAATCTAATTTCTAGATAGAAGGAAAGTCAAGTTGTAAATATAATTCTATAGCCTTTTGGAAGTCTCGGCCATAGACACCTTTGTGTAGTGCGAATGTCCTCACGGTGTGTTGTCATCTTGAATAGATGTAATGATAAAACAAAAAACACCTCAAAATTTGTGCCTACATACAAAAAAAGATATCACGAGCAATTTGACAAAAAGATATGTTGATAGAGATTAATAAAATGTAGTGCCAATGATTCAAACAATAGAGTTAAACATAGTATTCGAACACCAAAAATATCTATCTACTAGCATAGAAAATATTTCTAATAATGAGAAGACAACAAAAATAATGTATCTCTCACTAGGAAGTTGCAAACAACCTCTAAAGTGAGTTGTGAAGCTATAATATTGTTGACTTGTTCAATCCCATCACCAACAAATGACATGCAAAGTGTTGAAATAGTGTTGTTTCTTCAAAAACCTATAAATCTTCAAGAAAGTTGTAGATCCAAAGCCAAAAGCGTAACGTGAGCATGATTGTGAGAGAGAGAGTGAGAGAAATATATATTTTTGTAAAATAGAAAGTTGTGGCTTTTCTACTAAGTGCACCTACCACACAAGAGAATTACATTGAAAATATTCGCGAGAATGTAATGTTCCAATAGCCACTTGAATTGCAATTTTTTGTAAGGCATTAGTGCATTGTGCAAATGCTTGTGCATAGTGCTCTTGTTCAAAAAAATGGACTCAAAAACTCAATATCATAATAATTTTGCTAGACAAGAGATATTTTATGTTAACATTTTATGTTTAAGCTATTTCTATATCATGAGCCAAAAGGGAGGAAATTACGTAGTGCAAAATTGCAAGGTATTCAATTTCCTACACTACATAGGGTGACAACCACATATTCCCAAGGTGACAATAGCTAAATGTAGAGGGGGGGACCAACTGCACCAAGGCTCCATGTCATGGAGAGCTAAGAGCAGAAGGCTTCCCTAATCTACCTCAATCGGGCAGGTGTTTTAGGTTAAGGATAGAGAATGAAGAGTACTCTTAAGTGCTTTTGTAACTCTACTAACCTGGGACTTTGAACAAAGCTAAACAAGTTGGTTTTTGGAACCCGAATCATACCTCAAACAACTCTCTACCTGAGGATAGCAGTGTGGGTCAGGTATGACAACGCGATGTGCTGTCATCTCTCTAGGGCATTGGCATTTGTATGATCAAAAAGTACAAAAGTATTGTACGAGGCACAAAAACCTACTAACAGTCTAGCAAATAGAGTTTAAAGTACTAATAATAATGATAATGAGAAAATGAACAAAATAACTAAAAAAATGATAAAGGAGATGACGAAAGAAAAGGTTATGAAGATTAACTCATGAGGAGTCTAGTTCGCTAGCAAGCTCCACATGAACGCGTACCTACATAGTCAAGAGAGGAAAAATGTTGGGGTTGTATAGGGGATTGCCATAGTCAAACCCCCGCTTTGGTATTTCCACCTCCACGGACAACCAAAATAGCCACGAGATAGGAAATATGATAAAGAAAGTAATAGAAAGGATATCGAATAATAGAAATAACACTATGCTAGGTAAATCAAGTGACAATATTATGAAATAGAGAAATGAAACAATATCACCTTCTCAATCAAGGTGCCCTCAAGCACATAGAGAAAGATGCAAGCTTGGTAAAGTCTATGTTGCTGCAACAATGAAGAAGTAGTCCCACAGGACACCAAGTCACAACTCCAAGGGTGGCAAGAGTGTAGCAAGAAGTGGAGAAGATGTGTAGGAGCTCAAGAATTGTCAAGCAAGATCAAGCTAGCATGTGTAATTGTGAAGAAGATGGATCAAATTGCTAAAGAGATGAAGTGAAAGTGAAACAAGCCATTTGAAGATGAAAAGGGAGGGAAAGAGCCATTCTCAGGTCAGTTGGAAGATGTAGAGGCGTTACGCTTCATCACCAATGGAGAACATAACATCTTTGCAGATTCGAAAGGCAGGAATCTGTCAGGGATGACATTGCGTCGTGCAAACATTTGTGCACCGCGTGCATGTCCCTGATGAAAATTGTGCCATCGACACAAAAAACAAGTGCCAAGTGCATGGAAAGTAGATAGGTGATGTGAAATTTCTTAGTCAGATTTGGTTTTCTAAGGTAGAGGATGTAAAGGGGGAATTTGGAAGAGGAGTGCAATTTTTCTCTTGTACATTTTTCCCCCATTTAGCAAGCATGAATGTCAATGAGTGTTCGGTATACTACAATCTGGCGAGCTCAAAAGTGCAGGGTAGGGAAATGGCTCCTCAAGTACTCTCCTAAGGAGGATTGAATAAAGGACTTCGTAGATCCTTAGAGCTTCAGAGTTGATCAAAGTGCACCGAAGGCCCGCAGACCAACGATGGAAAAATCTTGCAAGATGCAAGCACTTCACATGTCCTCAGGCCTATGAAGAAGGCACCCTCAGGTACTCCCTCCTAAAGGAAGCCGAATGTGAGGGGACTCTGTAGAGTCAAACTAGAAAGCAACTTCATAGTGCATCTGCAAAGCAACATGTTAATTCGTAGACAAAACATGTTAGAAAACAAAAAATAGCCACATAGGCATACAAGCAAGCAGATAGTCACACAAACAATCAAAAATTGAAGGAAGAGCTTTCAAAGGGGTCCCTTGAGAACTGTTCAAAAGAAAAGGGGTCCACTCAAGGGATGCTTAGTTTGAAAGTGTAAGAGCATATTTTTCGCAAATCAATTCAACATTAAGGAATCCTTTTGAAAGATGTTCACTTCATCAAGGAATTCAAAAGGAATAAGGTCCCCTTGCAAGGGGAAGGTCAAAATTCACCTGCAAGAGAAGGTTCTTCCCTCCTAAAAGGAAGATTTTTCAAACTCTTTCTTGATGAACCCGTGATGAAGGAAAAAATTTCCACTAGGGGTCCTTGTTGAGGAATGCAAATTTTGAAAAATATTTTGAAAAGGATTTTCAAGAAAAGATTCGTTGGCAACCAAATGCATGTTCTGAAAATCAAAGCAACATGATATGCCCCTTTTAGGATGGTGTGTGCTAAACACAAAGGCACGTGGCATCCTAAGGAGAGAAAAGCAAGAATGAAAAAGTGATGTTGTGGCCTGTGGAACATAACGAGATGTAATCGTGGTAATGTTGTTGTGCACGCGAGGGACAACACATGAGCACCACAATATCATGAAACAAGCAAGAAAGGAAAGAGAGCAAAAATACAAGAAGAGACAATAACATCATGAACAAGGGACAAGGGCGGCCTGATATTTTGGGGTCAGAGTTGCTCATAAATATAGATAAATAAGTAAAATAATATATAAATGAATTGTCATCAACTCCCTACTATATCAGACCATATGAAGAATGTACAAGAAGACAAAATAAAAATAAAAAATTGGGTCAACATGGAAGGGAAGCCTAAATTCCCCCAACACTTTGCATCATCCCCAATTGTCAAAAATCAATACACAACAAAGGAAGAATGACGTAACAAATAGAGGAATTTTTATGACACAAAACACACCTATATCCAACCACCTAGAAGGGTGACAAGGGTCATCCAGGAACACATAATGCAAGCATGGGGGAACACATACACACACAATCTACTCTACAGATAAAGAAGAGGAGCTCGCTAGTACTCATCAACGAAGAGGTCATCGTTCTCCCAATCTAGATCATGATATAGGGAGGGAAGACGAGCCTGCAAGGGTGGAATATAAAGGGGGGAACCCTCTGACCCTCTTGCAAGAAGAGCCAAGGAAGAAGGCCCTGGAGGTCTTCTCCACTTAGTTCTTGTGGAGTGAACTTTAGCAACTTCACAAAAATTATCGAAAGGGTCGAGACCTCATCCACATAATTAAACATGCACTTCATAGGAGATCCATGCATTAACTCGATGGGAAAGGGAGGTAGCACCTGAGATTCACTATTAGGCTTGTAGAGAGACTCGGGAGTAGTGACAAACTCTGGGGACACTGAGACTTCTTCCATCACTAGGATGACACAAGCTAATGTAGAAACAACCTCTGAAGAAGGGAAACCCCTCTTTCGAACCCCATTGCTAGTAGGGTCATCCTCCATCTTCCACTTCGTTGGAGGATGTGAGATCCCCAGGGATGAGGCAGAAGGCACGGAGGAAGAGGAGAAAATTATGGCGAACACCACTGAGGTATTCAACATGTCCACGAGCTTTGAAAATGGTAGGATGTTCAGGAGGCACATCAGAAGGGGTGGCTCAATCGAAGGAGCAATAAACACCTATACCCTGTTTAGGTGAGGATCATTTACGCTTGCGGCAGGAGCCAAAAGCAGGACAAAGGTTGAATGAACTGAAGCAAAGGGGATGGGAGAGGATGACATAATAGAGGGTGTCAGAGTCAAATCCCCTTCCTTCCTCTACAGGGCGGCCTGCTCAGCAGCCAAAGCCTTTCTCTAATGCTTGCGCTCATGCGCAAGGCAGTTCCTGTGGCTTCGAGAGCTAGGGTCAGGGGCTAAGATAGAACAAAAGACTCCTATTTGACCATCAAAGTATCCATCACAACCATTTTCGACGAAGGCAAAGACTCTTGGATGAGAATGGGAGGGAGAGGTTGAGAGGAGAATGAAACAATAGCAAGGGGAGTCAGATCTAACACCTCAGTGATGAGCCTCTTCCCATTCATTGTCTTGGAGGTAAGAGCAATAGGAAGCCACAAAGGCTGAGACATAGAGGACATCCCATGGGGACCTTTCCCCTTACCATACCAAATAGGCCAAGGTCTTGTGGGAAAGGAAGGAAGGTTGGATACCCGAATCTTGGCATTTTTCCAAGTGGGCACCATTCGACTTCTTATGTGAAAACCAAGAGTAGAAACCCAAAGTTCCTCTTTAGGGAGGGAGACAAAGGCAGTGCCCTAAGCACAAGAAGGCTTCTCGTTTCCCTTCTGAGAGGAAGAGGAAGCTTGTTGTTGCACCATCGGGTGAGTCACTTTCAATTGTCCTTTGTCCTCATTTTTGTACTTCACGTAGTTTTGGTAAATTAGGTCAATCCTAGGAGGGAGTGGACCAACCAGGGTGGGCCAAAAATGATCCAAAGAGTAACCCCCATGAGATACCAATGGTTGATATCCTGTGTCATGCACAACAAGAGAACTTTAAACATTTGTGAATAACGAAAGCAATTTCGTTCATGCAAGCTAGCCACGGGATGCCCAAATTCACCCTGAATAGATCAAATTCCAGAATGACATCAAAGGTTTTATCCATAGCCCTAGGTCCTACTAGGATAAAAAGAGTTATAGAGCCATACAGTGCAAGAGAGAGACTGTCATGCGTACATATAATATATTTTTTTCTCATATTCCTCCCTCTATAGTGAATTTAGCCACAATGTCTCCTCTTTAATAACATTCACTTGACTCACAGGGTCGACTAGGACTCCTATCACAATGTTTCCATTGAGGCGAGTAGGAATGTATAAAGGAGAGGGCTTATTATTCAAACACAAATCCTGTGAGGTGAAAATTACATTTGGCAAACCAATTGCAGGCTGCAGGGGAGGAGTAGGAGTAAATGAAACCACATTAACATATGCTGACGATTTATGAGAAGGTTTAGAAGGATCAATAATCAAGTTCACAGAGTGAGACAAAAAAGGGTCCATATAAATCTACAACTCGCTATTGGCCTTCACTACCAACTTATTTGTATTTTTCTTCTTCCCATTGAGATGGATGGTACCATTGTTGATGCGGTCTTGTATCTCATGATGTAGATGCATGCAATGCTTGTTAGGGTTAGAGATGGCAGATATCTAACAATTAAATGCAGATTTAATTAATAAACAAAGAAACTAAAACACACACACAGATTAAATCATAACATAGAAATTTAACATGGTTCACCCAATCCGGGCTACATCCACCAAACCATAGCCATCCAATACTTTTATTATCCAGTGTAAAACCTATTACAATCTTGCGAATAATCACGTTTTTCATCATACTAAAATACCGATCCGAACCCCTTTTTTTAACAAGCTTAGAAGCTTCCAGATTTAGGGTTCTACAAAATTGGATTTTTCCTTTTTCATTGATTTTTCATCATACTGAAATACCCATCATACTGAAAAGGGTGTACAGTATACCATGGGCTATACAGTATAGCATGATCAGTCACCACATACCAATAATGCTCGGTATTATGCTCGATAACACGATGGTACTGACAAAAAGCATTTTTGTCATACCAATCAGGATAAGGGTCCTTTAAAGGTCAAGGATTTTCCAATGTTATAATCTTATCTTTTAATAACTTTTGCAAAATAGGAGAATAAGATTCAACTAATTTTGTAAACTTCCTGTTGCACTTGAGGCTGTGATCACTAGTCGTGGAAATTACATTTGCAACAACCTTTCCTTTCCTTGAAATAGACACAATGGATTTTCCTTCAGAACGGGAGTGTGAAGAAGTTCCCCCAAACTGAACCACCATTTGTTGGTACTCCCACAATGCAACAAACATATGTGCAAAGGAAGGGTACTTCATTAAGGCAAATTTCTCCTGCCAGGCTCACTGCAAGTTGCCTATGAATACCATTTGCACGTCTGAGTTGGGCAACAAGTATGAAATTTGTGAAAAGAGCACTTGGTATCGCGCAATGAAATCAATTATCTTCTCGTGTTCTCTTTGCTTACATCAGACGATATCCGAAAAGGTCATCTTCAGACCAATGTTAGCCTAGAATTGATGGAGAAATTAGTTTACATGCTAATCAAGTGAGAATATAAAATTATCAAGCAAGGAGCACTACCACTCAAGTGTTGTGTCCTTGAGAGATCATGGGAAACATTTCGCCATTAGGGCATCATGATGAATGAAATTTGTGCACATTGTATTAAAAGATGATACATGTGTCTACGGATCCCCTTTACCACCATACTTTTCAAACTTAGGAATCTCCATTCCTTGTGGGAAAGGAGTGCTCAAAATGGTCATCGATAATGGACTATGTCGAGACAAGGGCTGAAAGATAGGCTAGGAGAAGGCTTGAGATAGGTTTGCCAACTGACTTTGCATTTGACCCATGTTTTGAAGAAGAGCATTCATAATAGGGTCTGAGGATGACAAAGGTCCAGTGGAATCTCCTCGCCACCACCAAAACCACCTCTAGAGCCACCGTCGGAGCTACCACCACCAATATGACCACCTGAGCCACCTCCACTACTGAAGCCACCACCATGGACTCTGCCAAAGCCACCACTACCAGCGTTACCACCGCTACCAAAGCTTCCACCATTCTTTCCACCGGAGCCTCCACCACCAGGGGCAGTAGGAGGGGTGAAGCTAAAACCAAGGGGTATTCTACTCACCTTGATAGTGTGGGGTCTCTCAGAGGTAGAGGAAATGTTTATCAAGGGGCCTATTTCGCCCATGCATATAGACGTGGTAGGCATCGAGACACCTACCCTTAGGTAGTACTCGATCTAGTGTTATACGAAGGGATGTATGCTTTGGTTAGATTGATGAGGCCGTGTAAGAACTCTATACCTGTTTGATCCTTACCTAACATGTATCTCACCTCACTAGCGAGCCTAGTGGCTCTCGCCATATTCAGTGCTTTCTCCAAATGATTCAGAAGGTCTTACAACCTCTTGTCTAATGTCAAAAGAATTTTTGCAAGAATATGCATAACATCATCCTCATCCATAGACGAAGTCATAGGGGATGTTGGAGGAGTGGGTACACGAGTGGTCTCGTCAATGAAACCCATCTCATCTATAAAGACTGTAGTAAATCCATTAGTAAAGTCGGAAGTGACCTTCATATTTTCCATTTGTAGGTGTCATGGACTTCTCCTAACAACGTACCTGGAGGTCGTAGATTGGGTTGTGATGCTCATAAAACCTCACAACACCTAAGTCTTCTTCAGTCGTCGAGTGCGAGGGAAAAAGTTTTGACACAAAGAAATGGATAGACATTGTTCACGTCAGGTTCACCAAAATGTAGAGGGGGACCATCCACACCAACGCTCCAGGTCACTGAGAGGTGAGAGCAAAAGGCTGCCCTAATCTACCTCAACCGCGCAGGTGTTTTAGCTTAAGGATAGAGAATGAAGAGCACTCTCAAGTGCTTATGTCACTCTACTAACTCGAGAGTTTGAATGAGGCTAAATGAGCTAGTTTCTAGAACTCGAATCATACCTCAAACAACTCTCTCCAGGAGGATAGCAGCATAGGTCAGGGATGATAGCACAACGCGCTAGCGTCTCTCCAGGGCGTTGGCTTCTGTATGGTTAGAAAGTACATAAGTATGGTACGAGGCACAAAAACCTACTAATAGTCTAGCAAATAGATTTTAAAGTACTAAACAAAATGATAAATGACATAATGAATGAAATAACTAGAAAAATGATAAAGGAGATGATGAAAGCAGTGGTGATAAAAATTAACTCACGAGGAGTCTAGTTCGCTAGCAAGCTCCACACGAACGTGTACCTACACACAACCAAGAGAGGAAAAATGTTGGGCATGTATAGGGTTTTTTCACATTCAAACCCCCGCTTTGGTGTCTCCACCTCCATAGATAGCCAGAATAGCCACGAGATAGGAAATATGATAAAAAAAGTAATAGAAAGGATACCAAACAATAGTAATAACACTATGCTATGCAAATCAAGTGACAATACTATGAAAATGGAGAAATGAAACAATATCACCTTCTCAATCAAGGTGCCCTCAAGCACGTAGAGAAAGATGCAAGCCTAGTAAAGTCTATGTTGTTGCAACAATGAAGAAGCATTCCTGCAGGACACCAAGTTGCAGCTCAAAGTGTGGCAAGAGTGCAACAAGAAGTGGAGAAGATGTGTAGGAGCTCAAGAATTGTCAAGCAATATCAAGCTAACATGTGTAATTGTGAAGAAGATGGATCAAATTGCTAAAGAGGTGAAGTGAAAGTGAAACCAAGACAAATTTGAAGATGAAAGGGGAGGGAAAGAGCCGTTGTCGGGTTGGCTAGAAGGAACAGAGGTGTCACGCTTCATTACCAATGGAGAACGTAATGTCTCTGTGAATCCTAGAGGTAAAAATTGCTCAAGGACGACAACGCGCCACACAGACGTCCACGTGTTGCACGCGTGTCCCTGACATAAATTCCGCAACCAACACAAAAAACAAGTGCCAAGTGGATGGAAAGCAGATACGTGATGTGAAATTTCTTAGTTGGATTTGATTTTCTAAGGCAGAGGATGTAAAAGGGGAATTTCTAAGATGGGTGTAAATTTAATCCTATACACTAAATACTACTAAATTGGGGTGGAAACCACACATGGTTAGGGGTGGTGACCACATAGGCAAACACTTTACTATTTTTTATCTTTTCATTTTTATCATCATCATCCACATTGTTATTGTTTGCTTGGACCAACCCTATCCTTGGGTGGCTAAATTACAAATCTTATGATTAGAACCAATATCTAGTATTGAGTGTAAGCATGTAATCTTAAAATAATACAAGTACAAATCAAAACAAACTTAAAAACTATTCATCTAACATTCATGCAAAGCTTGGATTGAGCGTTAATGGATAAGCTCTATATGTTTGTTGCTCATTTTTGCAACATCTTCCTACTCAATCGAAATTACAATTCGAGAGACAAGGATTCAATTTCAATTTTCAAGATTTCAAAGACATGAAAAAGGATACCTAGGTGGAGTAGATAAGGATAAGGCAACTATTTTAAATTAGTGTGTTGATTTATTGATTGAATGAATATATATATTTATTTTCTCAAATAGTTAATTGATTTATTTTACGATTTTTCCTTTTTGAGGACCTATTGACCATTTTAATCAATTATTTAAATGATTGTTTGATTTTAAGATTTATTAAATTAATTTATAGATATTTGATTA
Organism: Sequoia sempervirens; assembly: GCA_007258455.2. Taxonomy (NCBI): domain Eukaryota; kingdom Viridiplantae; phylum Streptophyta; class Pinopsida; order Cupressales; family Cupressaceae; genus Sequoia; species Sequoia sempervirens. The sequence goes on from VDFB02367074.1 coordinate 123,095, forward strand.
CAAAATAGATTTATTTATTAGTTTGGATTTGTGGATAATGGATTATTTAAATTGATTAAATAGTAAAATATCATTTAATTAATTTTATTTTATTTAAGTGGACTAATTCATGATTTAATTTATAAATTAAATAATAATTAGATTTATTTTAATGAGTGAATAATTTTTAGGTGTCTAGATGAGGTGATGATAGGAAATTGGTGTCATCAAGATTTGAGTGTCTATATCTAGCATTCTTGTATCTTCATTTCTAGTTTTTATTCCACCTTTGTCAAGACACCTTCTTTGTGGGTCACTTCTACTCTCTTTCCTCTTTCCTTTGCTCCTCCTCCCTAACTCTTCTATGGAGTAAATATTCATATATCTCCGGTCAAAAGTTTTTAACATTTTCTACATTCAAGATATGATAGCGTGTATTCCATAGTCTAGTTTTAGATATATAAATTTGTATTTGAGTTATTTTCAATTTCCTAGATGTGTTTCCATTTCACTTGTTGATTGTTTCCTTTTGTGAGGGTATATTGGCTACTTTCTACGAATGTTTTATATGACTGGGTAGAAGTGAAGAAATGAAGAACAAACACATATTTGAGAAATAGTATCTCTCCTTTGACAAACGTATCGTTGATATTTCATGCTTATATACATTCTTTCCAATACTCTTATTCTAAAGCTTCTTTCCCCTAAAGTGTCACAAACCTTCTAAAGTGGAGGAAAAATCTAATAATAGAATTTACATACCTTGCAATTTCTTCTACTATATTTCAAATTCATTTTAGTGCTTTCCCTTATTTTTTTTAACATTTATTTCCCCTCATCTCCTTATTTTTCCCATTTCCATGTGTCTTGACCACTTCCTATTACTTATCACTTATTCTCTTTTCATCTCTTTTCCCTTTCCATGTGTCTTTCCTACTCTCCTATTGGTTCTTTCACCCTTAAAATATCATTGTTTCCATTTCCAAGGTGATTACTTAAAAAATTAAATGCTCATTTATCCTCTCTCATGACTAGCTTATTGTCACCTTATTTTTTTTTATTACTCCCACCTTCCAACTCTAAATGAGCTGAAACCACCTCTGACTATCTTATTTTTGTCCCCTCTTCCTATTCATTTGATCTCACCTTCCTTGGGATAGAGGGGAAATATGTCCCACACATTTAATTTACCCTCCTTTCACTCCTAAACTTTAATGTAAGGTATCCCTAGGCTGACTAATCCCATTTCATTTGTTCTCACTCAAAAAAGTGTAATTTAACCCCTAAAAATCTTTTTTAAAAAGGCCATTTCTCCTCATTTTACTCATGTATGCTCGCTCGTAACATACAAACATTATTTATTTATTTTGGATTGCAAATATTTGAGATTTGGAGTCTTAGAGCATTGATATACTTCTGGAGTATCATCATAAATCTTTGGATCCCATTGATATAACATTTTTGAGCTATGGAATAACTTGTGTGGTTCTATTCCTCTCTTTCTTCCTCTTTATATGTCTTCTCCTACTTCCTTCTGGGTTCTTTGTTAATCCACCGCATTTCTCCCTAATTTATTATTTTATCCTCCCCATCCTATCCCTCTTCAAATCCATATAACTTTTGTAGCCTTTTATTTTCATTTGTCCTTCCATTTCTTTCTCTCACCAACCCCTATTTATGTTGTTTCCATTCTACCCTAGTAAGCACATTAGGGTGTGAGTTTTTCATTTCAATTCATTTGTTTCCTCGTTGATTTCATTATATCATGCCATTGTTATTATCATGTGGATCTATGCTTGAATTTCCTATGAGATGGTTGATCAAGACAAATTCCCCTTTAACCTAACTACCCTAACAAACTCTCCATTACAAAATCTGATTTTTAGGCAATTAATGGAAATTCATGACACTTTAAACCACAAAGACATTTTTAAGAAGTACTAAAGAGGTTGAAATGAACAATCCCTAAAAATTTCAATTCATTTTGAGAACCTTTACTAATACCCCCTAGATCAAAGAACTAATGCCTATACTAGTTTCCCATTCTTGGGCAAGGAACTAGCACTTGATGCATTTGTTTCCCATTCTTGGGCAAGGAACTAGCACTTGATGCATTTGTTTAAAGTATTTGGTTTGCAACCTCTAAATTCAACATGGAGTTTTTATAACATATTCATTCACTCACTTTCTACATTTCCTTTTTGTTCTGATCTAATCTGAGGGTTTCAAATTCACTAATTTTGTCTCTCCTATTCACATGCAATTGTTTTACAATACTTTTTTATCACATTCTTGATTATTACCCTATTTCTATTCTCTTCAACAAAAAAAAAAAAATTATGATTCTTTTTAATATGAGGGTTTCAAATTCACTAATTTTGTCTCTCCCATTCACATGCAATTGTTTTATAATACTTTTTTTATCACATTTTTTATTATTACCCTATTTCTATTCTCTTCAAGTTTTTTTTTTACAATACATTTTTATCCCTTTTTTTTTACAATACATTTTTATCACATTCTTGATTATTACCCTATTTCTATTGTCTTCAACAAACAAAAAAAATTATGATACTTTTTAAACACATTCTTGATTATTACCCTCAAGCTTTTTAAAGCTCCATTCACTCATTTTCTACATTTCCTTGTGATCTAATCTAAAGTTTCACATTCACTAATTTAGTCTCTCACATTCACATGCAATTATTTTACAATACTTTTTGATGACATATTCTTAATTATTACCCTATTTCCATTCTCTGCAAAAACACTTAAGATTCGCACCTCTGACATGATATCTAATAGACCTAAAATTTTGATTAGATTCTAAGGCAGGGCAAGAAACATGTTCTAAACACTACTAACATCCCCACATTTGTTTTCAGCTCATATTTGCCTAGAATTTCACCAATAGCTTTTGTTCAACATTTCTTTTTTTCAATTGCATCGATAGTCTCCATGTTCATTTATACCCTCTAATATCTTATTTTTTCTCCCTCGGGTATTGTTTGTTTCATGTTTCCTATTTTCTACGAGTCTGTTTGTATGTTTTTTCTAATTGTCAATCACAACTCTGTGGTATGTTAATTCATTTACACTAGTTTACTTTTTATATAAAAAAAAATGGAATTCTCCCATGAAAACTCTTTTTTTTTTTTTGTTAAGTATTATATCTTAAAAGCCTTTTCATTTCAGGTGTGTAAGATAAAAATTATGAAGTAGCTTCCACTTCTTCATTGGCTACCTCAACATGTGTTTCAGGTATTAAGACCTCAAAATGTTTGTCCAAATTCTTTGTTTCAAATATCATTCAATGATTATTGAATGGTGTTCTTTCTACATAATTCCTATACTAAAAATTACTTCTAGAATTTAATTTGGGTATAATATTTAGGATCCTCTGCAATCCCAATTGGGGGATGGGTGTGACCATATTCTTCTGGTTGTCTATTGCATCTTTTGCGCTGCCTGGATTTTCCTTTTATACCCAACAATATTTGAGATAGTAGCATGATTTTCCTTTGATTCCCAACAATATTTGTGATAGTAGTATTTTGGTCAACAGTATTTGATTAGAGAGAGCATATATTTTAATCTATAAAAGCATATCTTGCATTGTAATCAAGAAAAATAAATTCAATTTCTACAATGCAAGAAAAATAAATTCAATTTCTTCATCTCTAAGGATTAAAAGAAAAAAATTATTTTTATTTTAATGACACTCCAAATATATATCATTTCCAATCGATCTTGCAAGAGATATTATGCATTTACAATGTTGACTTGCTTTTATTACTATATGAAACTACTTATACCTTTTAAAAAATTAAGCTGTAAGCAATTGCATGGGACCTTATTGTAGGCATTTGTTTGTATGTGAGCTACATGGAACCATGCTGTAAACATTTGTTAGTAGGTGAGTGAAGATGATAATAATATATCACTTCTAGTTTTTCACTCTCTAGCCTCTTTTCCACCAAAAAAGATTTTGGATGAATGTTTTTTAATAATCCTTCCATATTGTCTCGGGATTGTTAACAATGTGGGACTATTACAACCCAATAATTAATTTCTACATGCAGGAAACAAGAACTTCTACTTTAAAAGTTAAAAAATTTATCTTACAATTTGAATAGTTGAAATAAAATGAAAGAAGAACTCCATTTATACAACAGGGAGGAATGGTTGTTTAAAAGTAGCATGAAGTGTCTGTTTTATAATTCATAAGCAGGCCAGTGGTTTTCTGATCTATTAGGTTTCCCAGATTCCAGAGAACCAACTATGGATTTAAAGTATAAGGTTACATGCAAATATTTCTAAAGCTGGAGTAACAATAGCATAAAGAAAAGAATATATATGAACCTTCACAAATAAGACGAATGAAAGTCATTCTGCAGATTCTGCCAAACACAGAATGCAAAATGAATCCGCCAGTTTCAGCATATCCACCATCAGTGTCCTCTTAAATACGCCATTATTAAGTTGGCTGAAAAAATGCCAATTTGAAGTCTGTCAGCTTGCACAAAATTGGAAGTCAGTGAAAGAATGTCTAATGTACATGTTTTCTCAAACTGAGTAACCACTTGACGGTTGCTTATAAAGTGTTTATTCAAGTACGTTTGTGCCCGGATGCACTTATAAACTGAATGTCAAACCTGCAAGCTTGAGAAATATGCAGCTTATATAAAATATTAGTACTGCCATCCTTGCTCTGCAGTATCTCTTTGCATACCTTTCTCTACAAAAAAATTGTCGACGAACTTATTGCTTGGAAAACTACTTGCAGTCAAGTAAATATTAGTTTTGAAGCTTTAGTCAATTTGGAGTCCAAAGATCAGATTTCAGTTCACACCCCCTATGACTTCGACAAATGTACTATATGTGCCATAGACAGCAAAAACTGTTCCAAAGGCTAAAATGGCCATATCAATGGCCTTCTGTGGAGAATTTAGAGAACCTTTAAAAGTTTTAAGGTGAATCAACGCTGGGAAAACGAATGCAAGCAGTGCACAAACTGTGCTTCCCACTAAAGAGACAAAGATGCCAAATCCAGGGACAGATAAAGCCAGTACTGCAAGGATAACAACAGTACCAGCTCGAAGAATCTTTAACAGTACCATTTGCATCCATGAGAATGAATAAGAAAGTTTCTGGAACCAGCTACTTTTCATCAATTTCATCTCAAGCATTTCATGAACAGGATGCATCATGACAGGAAATGTGAATACAAGGGCTGTGGAAAGACCTACCTTGACAGCAACTGTAGACCAATCATTGGGAAGATTGAGTGTTATTATATCTTGAGTTTCACTGCCATAGGCGAAATATCCTATCAATCCAAAACCAGTATAAAGAGTAGCTAGGAAGAAAAAAGCATAACCCAATACTCTGCCAAATCTCTGTGGCTCTCTCATTGAAGTTTCCAGTGATAATGTCATACTGAAGCCCTCAAAGCAAAACACTGCAACTCCAGCAACAAATGGCAAGGCCTTATAGCTGGTGAAGGCATCTGCCTTCTCTAGTCCTTGAAATGAACCCAAATCATCCTTGATGACAATTGCTATAGCCAAAAGATTGCAGATGTCGGCAAAAACACTGAAAGGAGAGAGTGATGTCAGTGTGCGTACCCAAGCCAATGCAATTTCCACAGGAACAAAAATGCATATGAAAAATGAATACTTGTCAGCTGATCCTGTGAAAACCGAGGACAAATTTTGGCCTATAAAAACCAAGTAGGCAATACATCCTCCACATTGAGAAATTATTACCATTGTCTCTGCTACATAACGCCCAATTTTTCCATAAGTGTGTCTTGCAAGGTCTCCATATGTTGATACACTTACGTTACTCAACTGCTCTAATTTGTCCCTGCATTTCACCTGTACACAACCCATCAAATAGTAACTATAAGTTTCTTTTCTTTTTCTTTCCCTAAGCTTTGATCCTAGTTATTGTTTATAGTTGTATCCTTATATAACCATTCTATGTCATCATTAGATGGGGTAGAACCCCTGTTTAACAAAGGTAAGATCTAAGAGAAGATTATAATAACATAGAAGAATCACAATACTATAACAATGAATTAAAGCTAAAGGAAGAGAGCAGTGATTACAATTTTGAAATCATATTACTCCAGCTTCTTCCAAATGCATCATTAATGACTTTTATTTATAAGCAATTGCTAGAGGAGGGCATACGCTTCATCAAGATAGTCAAGCTGACACAATGCATAACTACCTCAGCATTTAAGGTCACAATGAGAACTAGCCTAGGGTTATAGTCAACCACAGGTCAGAATTCCATGACTTCAAATAAAAATTACTCAGAGTAACCAACTCTCACATCAACTATGCCCTACTTGTGGCCCTGGTAGTTCATAAATTACAAATAAGATTCACTTTTTAAAAAGTTACCAGGAAACTACAGTATACGAATGATGACCACATCCACAACCCTTACTCATTTACTCATGTATCCTGATTTTAATGGCGCCCCTGTCCTTGTACCAGTGTCCACATCCTGATATCAGGTAACTATGCAAATTTTAGATGGTAGGTTCCATATATGTTTTTGTGGACTAATGCAACAAATAACAAATGTGATTTCATCTCTAGAAATCTACCATGAAGTCTGTCGGTCTATTTTCTAGAAGTAAGGCTGAAGCCTTACATATGTTATAATAACCTGGATTCAAAAAACTGGTGGGTATGCCCATGAATCCTAATTTTCAACCTTCAGCACAAGAAATCTGCAATGAAGAATTAAGAATATATTTATTAATTTTCAGCAAGGGTTCAAAAATTGTTTCAATCATGAAGGCCTAATATTGTCCTTCACAATCAAAATTCAGCTAACAAATGGGTTTTCAATTTTCATCATTTGAGGGAAAAAAATCAATGATAAGCGCATCTGAGTTTCTTCAGATAAATTTTGCACGAATTACTGAAACCATCAAACAAAGCTTTTCTTTAATGGGTTTTTTCATAGATGACCTTATAATACTAATTCTAGATGGGGCGAGGATTCTTCACGTAAATTTCAGCAAAACTTGTAAGAATTACTGCAACCATTAAATGAGAATTTCTTAAAGACCATCACAGAAGGTATTTCAAAGGCTTATCGATAAATTGGCTTTTCATTCTAAATGGTAATTGGATTTCTTCACAAATATTTGAGAACTTACTTCAATTAATTAAACCATTAAAGAAAGACTTTCAAGGGTTTATTCAAAGATGATCTTTTAATACTAGTTTTAGATGGGGATGGTGCGGATGGGTTTCTCGAATTCTTCACTAATTCACTCAATGGGAATTTGTCTTTTGCTAAAGATAAGCATTTGCTATCCCTAGGATATTCAATGGATTGTAGCCCAACTATCCCTAGTAAGTCCAGTGGATCGCAGTGTAATACTAAGTGCACACTGGTGAAAGCCTATTCGAGGTTCAAATCCCCTTGACTGCAATAAGCTAGCCAATAATTGATGTAATTATTATGAGTCATACAAAACTGTGATGTAATAATTATGGGTTCCACACCAGCATGATCCAAATTTACAAAACATCTTCAGAATGCTGTTAAGCTTGTATTTCTGGCAACCCATAGCTTGCGCTGAGATTTAACCCAAAAAATAAGAACATAAAAGCCAAAACCACAAATATAATTAAAACAGCATGCCAGATAGCCAACCGGGTTTATATCCAATAGAAAAAGGAAAATAAAAGTTAAAACAATTAGTTCATTCATTTTATTAACAAAAATCTCAACCATGTTATGAGAACTTAAACAAGACAGGGACTTTACCAGAAGCATCATACAGTAATATGTCAACAGTGCTGAAAGTAATATGGCTGATGCACTGGCTGCCCATCCACTGATTCTGAATGCATAAGGGAGGCCCAGGACACCTGTACCTACAATAGACACAATAATGTTGCCAAAGGCCTGTGCGATTGATGCAGACCCTTTCCTGCTGTATTCCAACAAAGCTAATCTTTCCTCTGCCATACTAATGCACCGCGAATCCAGATACCCAGTTCAGTAAACACCACCACCTTCAAGAGATGGTGGCACTGACTAGATAACAATAATGGTACTGCTAGTCTTTTTCAATGAATCTGCGGTACTGGCAGCTGGTTTCTCTCAAACAACTTTATGGAGATCTTTGACAGCTATTTTTGTGGACTGTTGTTGTTGGAATATAAGTTGGTAGTCTTATTGCCAACCAATCACTAGTTTCCAAGTTTATATCCAAGTGTCGGTTGGTGAGGATCTGAAAGGGCAAAAACCCATGCAGCAGGTTGATAGCAAATAAGATGGCTTCCTGTTAAGTAACTAATTAGTTTGATATCCTAAAAGATATCTAATATCAATAATTAAAAAAAAATCTTAAAAATAATAAATTAAATTTTTATTTAAATATTATTTATTATGTTTACATTGATTTTTTTAATAAAAAGGGTTGTTTTATATAGCGTGGAGCACATTCTAATATTATATTAGTCTTGGTAGGATATTATATTGGGTGGCATGTTGAGAACCATGTTTAGTGATGACAACACAATTAGAGGATTTGATTTTGTGGCTTCTTTGATATGAGCCACAATGGAGTCATGAGAAGAGGATGTTTTTTGTTTTTTGTTTTTGGTATAAATGTGAGTGCATGCAAGACTGCACCACTCATGTATAATATTGTTTAAATTTTTTATTTAAGAATTATTTATTATTATGTATATAATGTTTTTATTTTATTTTATTTAAAGAGTTGTTATTTATATAATTTGATTCGTAATATAATTTTTTTTAGTTTGATTTGAGTTAAGTGAGGTCATAAACGATGTTCATTTTCATATGAACATACAATAACGTGAATAGTCTAAATTTGTGAGCTAAGTAGTTTAGTAGGAAGTACAAAGTTCATGAGCACACTGGCCCAATGAGGGTTTGGAATAGTAAGTTTTGTGAGCTAAGTAGTTTAGTAGGAAGTGCAAAGTTCATGAGCACACTGGCCCAATGAGGGTTTGGAATAGTAAGTCACTGACATGAATGTCAATAGCTTCAACCCAAAGGCTCAACCCATGAGCATAATGGATCAACAAGGGCATAATGCTTGCGATCACAATGGTCCTATGAGGGTTTGAACCTTGGTGGTTACAACAACAATGCCATGATTTAACTATCACACCATGTCATGAATGATGCTTATAATATATTTGTTTTACTTTTGTGTATAATTTTTAATGTTGTTTTTCTATTTATTATTTTTTGGAAACTCTTATATTTTATTTTTATAAATATTATATATTTATATTTTACTTTTTAATAGTTTATTTATAAACATTAATACATGTTTATCAGTATCCATTAATAAGTTCAAATAACTAGATAATGTAAGGTGTAGATTCATTCTTGAGAGCTTGGAGTGCATGTAGATAATTATGTATAACAATAATTTGAGCCTCTTTAAGGAATTTCATAATTATCCACCTTGCATAATACCCTTACTAATTTAACCCTTCTCACTCCCCCCTAATTGTGATGGTACAATACTTTATATAACATTTTAAAAAATTATATATTTAAAAAAAAATTCAAGAGTTTGGTAGAGTAAGGGTGAACAAAGCATACCTAGAACTTATCTTTTTTCATTTTGAACTCATTTTAATATATTTGTTTTAAATGTAATAACTAGTACAAGTGGTTGCTAGCAGGTTATAGGGCAACACTAAAAGCTACCACAAGTTATCGCATAGGACTTGTGGAACCTAAGGCCAACAAGAAAGACTAAGTAAGAGGTGCCCTATAAGGGTCACATCTCTCTAAGAGACAAAGTATAAATATATGTATGTAATAGGTGTAGGAAACATAAAAAAGAATATGGATATGGATATAAAATAGAATTGTAGCATTGTAAATTGCCACCCTTGACAATTTCACAATATGTTTTGCTCCCTTTAATTTATTGGACCTGATTAAGCACCTAATTTCTTAAATTATGTATTTTGAGGCCTATTTTTACTATTTTCTGAGAAATTGCAAGCATAGAACAAATACATTAATTTAATGTTTTGCCCCTAACACCTAAATCCCCAAAAGATTGGGCCAGAACTGGGATGCTCATGGGCAACTTTGTCCCCCTATTTTATCGAGATGAAAATTCATATATGTCAGTGTCAGTATTTTAACATCTGAAATTCAAATTACAAATGTCGGCTATCAAGATCTAATTTATGGGAAATTGAATAAATGCCTATAAATACCTAGTTTTGCATCATTTCAAAAGAAACAAAAAATATTGAGCAAAGAATTATTGTCAAGAGCACTATCAAGTGAGTTAAGAGTAGTATTTTAGAGCTTTATTGCAATAATTCAAGATCCAAGCATCAAGTCAAATCCTATGTGAGTTCATGTATGTTTAAGCTATCATTGTTTGTGAAGGCTAACCCTTGTTGTAGGTCTCTAATCAATTCAAGCATTCAAGCAAGTAAGATCCAAGAACTTGAAGTGATGTGCATGACTTCAATCCTTCAAGGAAGCCATTGAAGGGTGGTGAGTTACAACACTTTGTTGATTCATCTTTCCTTCCTATCATTTATCATTTCTATCATTGACATTTCCATTATGGAAGTGGGCGAGTGAAAAAAGATGGGGGGCTAAAAAGTGGCCCCCCTTTCAATTTTTTTGAAAAGGCCATAACACGAGTGCGTTATAATGCGCTCGTGTTATGGCTTGGAGTGATTGAGCCTTAGGCTCAATCACTCCCAAGCTATAACACGAGCACATTATAACGTGAGTGCGTTATATGCTATTTAAACAAATAAAAAAGAAAAAAAAATATTATGTTTTTTGCAAGTTTTTATTCTCTTAGCAGCTTGAAACCCCTACATAACATGCTCGCGCTTTTGAGAGGCCAAAACTACTTCAATTCTTCATCGAATATTCGTCAAAATTCCACCACAATATCGGTGAGGTCGAAGAAGTAAGTAGTTCCTATTTTTTTTTGTGAATTTGACATCAAATAGGTAGATTTAATATGTTTTTTGATGTATATTTATTTAATTTTTAGGAAATGATAATGCACCTCCAAGCCCTCCTCAAATTCCTCTTCAAAATCCTAATTCACCTCATGCTCAAATTCCTGCTAAGGAACAACCCCAACAAACACCTCCAACAATTCCTCAACATGCTCTAGGAACTCAAGAAAATTTAATGTGGAAAATTGAAAATAACAAAAAACAAATTGAGGATATAATTGTAAGGTTGAAAGATCCTGCAAGCTCAACCTCACATAGAACCACACTTGCTCAATCACTTGAATCGATAGTATCACATGTAGATTCAATTAGCAAGCAAATAAGTAGTTGGTCAGAGAAGAGATGAGAGTTTAGAGAATGTTATGCAGATAAATTATCTTATAAACAAGTCAAAGATGAAAAAAATACAAAATTTGACTTGTGTTCCCTATTCACAAACCCTAGATAATGAATCAACCTTTACATCCTTCAAGCAAGAGGTTCCCTATCCATTAGTGCAACTACCAAGGGATAAAGAACCATTTTTGGAGGAGATGGTGGATGGTTTTCTATCATCCTCCATGCAACAATGAGGTGTCACAATATTTTTTGAGGAAACTCTAATATGAGTTTGTCCTCAATAAAATCCCAAACTATTTTGACATGTGGGACTTCTAGGGTAGATGTGGGGGCTTCACACACGACATAGTGGGGGCACATATTGATGCACAACAGCCAACAAGATGAGCACATGCTAGACCAACATATGAGCATGTGACTATCTCTTTTTTTGTGAAGGAGAGTGTTGAGGTTAATACATTGTAGTTGTTTAGTTCCATGACCCAGAGTCTCATACAACATAGCAGTCCTCTAGCATAGGGTGAGTTGGGCGAGTCTTTGGGGAGTAGAGTTTGACCTCATTGTTGTTAGGCTTGCAGGTCACCATGTGGTTATGATCCCATGCATAGTCAAGATGCAAGTGCCCAGGGTACATATGCAATTAATCAGATGGTGATGACATATGCCCTCCTTCATGAGGCATTCGACCTTGATAGTCAGGTAAATGTTAGCAAGTTCATTGAATTTAATTTATTAAATTTCATTTTTGAAATGTAAGATTAACTAAATTAGGTAAATGATTATAATGAAATTTTAGGGTCACAGTGTTAAATCTATTTTCAACAGTCCTCCACCTCCCTATTACGCAACCACATGTACTGTAGAGGTATGTAACTAGTAAATAATTATAAATATTACATGTGAATAGATAAAAGTTATATGAATGGTATTCTTATATCTCATTTTGGATGTTGAATAGGTTAATCTTGGAGCTTCGACGGCAACACCTAATAGTGGAGGTGTTCATCGAAGTTTCACTCAAACAATACAAACTATTTATAATTTTAAAATAAAAAAATTGAAGTTTCACTCAAGTAATTGAATAATGTTTAATGACTTGAAGGTTCTAGATCTAGTATGTAAGTATGCTTTGTAATTTTTAATTAATTTGATTTCAGGTTTTATACATTTCGTAATCTATCAATTTCATTTGTTCATGTTGTTGACCTCCAAAAATATAGACTAGTGGCATCAGTAACTTGTAGCATACCATTTCACTCTTATTCTCCTAACTGTCATCACTAAATTGTAGCATACCATCTCTCTGTTCACTATTGTGCTCATGAATGTTGCTCGGGATATTGATCTTATTACTACCCTTGTCCTATGTTGACTATACTTATCGTGATGAATATGTTATTACATTCATACATTATGGATGTAGACTTTCGTTTATACCTTTGAAGTGCTTGACATCATAGAGGACTACTCTCTTGATTTCTTGACTGCATATTGTCATCTTCTATCAATTATGTTCAATGGTATCTAGTCCATAAATAAGGTACTGTCCACTTATCATTTAGAAGTTTATTCCCTCTTTCTACTCCTTCACAAGGACTATTCTCCATGAATATAATCATTAAAAGGGCACTGCCTCTCTAAACTATCCTTTAATAATAAACTATTTCATGCTCCTCTTATACCATTGTACTAAATTTGTTGCTTCTCCTATGAGACTATCTTGTAGCATTGGATTTGATGTAATACCACCACATTCATGACTTTTATGCACTCTTTACCTTGAGGTATCTTGGTTGAAAACATATAAAGTATCTCATAAAAAATCATATTCCATAATTATCCCTTGAAGCATTCTTTTGTATTGAAACACATGTGACTGTCTTATTACACTTAAGTGGCCATAGACTATCATATTCAGTCTTATGTAACTATCCTATTATAGTTCTTTATTTATGCTATATCCTTTATTGTTCATTTGATGTCCTTTATTCATCATTTCTCCTTGTGATCATTACTCTACCTATGTGAATTTTACACTGTCCAATGTAATAAAGATATCTCACTCTATTTCTTAGCTATCTCTACTTGTGATTCACCCATGAATATGAATAAAATGTTGAGTTTTTATAAAAATCATGGAGTGCCTTTACAGGTGTGAATTATTATCAAGATCTTAGGACCATGGTCCCCTCATTGCTCACTATCACTAGATCATTTTTTTCTTAGTTGATAGTGCTCATTATTGCTTCTTTTAATGAATCTCACTATCATGGTTTACATTATTTCCATAAATATTATCCCCACTTCATAAATTCTTCACACTTCACATCAACAAAGTTTTGCATGACTTCTTTATGTAATCACGATATTGTCCCTTGCTTGCATGATATGATCATCCCTAGGACTATTATCTTCTGACTATCCTTTACTTTAAAATTGTCCTTATGAAACATGAAAACCCTTGAAGCAATATATAGTTCAATAAGTACTCAAAATTTTGTTGACTACCTCATACATTATAAGCCATGACCTACATCACTCTTCTAGTTTTCATAATTGAATAATGTTGTTTTATTTTTAGATGATGCAAGCAAAGACTCTTCCCAATGTTGATAGGAAATGGAGAATGGTGTCTCTACTGCAATAGACAACTC